>JAOQMP010000208.1:31903798-31922183 GCA_027563575.1 Erythroxylum pedicellare | reverse complement strand
CAGAGTTCTAATCATCAAAGAATGCTTCTGGTTCTTCTCTTCTCATAGGTAACAATTATCTTACCTGGAGTATAGCTGTTAAAACCAGTCTTAAAGTTAAGGACAAGATGTGTTTCATTGATAGAAGTTTTCCTGCTCCTACAAGTCCTAATCTCTACAAGAAATGGAAGAAAGTTGATTCCATGATTAAGGCGTGACTTTTGAATTCTATGACTAAGGAGATGTCTAATAATTTCATCAATTGTGCTAGTTCCAAGGTATTATGGGACACGATTGAGAAAAGACTCGACGAGAAAAATGGTCCTCTTAGGTATCAATTACAAAGAGAAGTTTCTTCTTTGGAACACGGTAATGATTTTGTTACTGCCTATTGTAGTAAAATGAATCGATGTTCGGAAAAATTAAATAGACTAATGCGTCTACCTAGTTGTAATTGTCATGGATTTGGCTGTGATTTGACTTGTTCTAATGGCTGAAAGAGAAGAATCTACTAGACTAATGCAATTCTTGATGGGACTTAATCCAACATTTGATAATGTGAGGAGCCAGATTTTGAATCTTAAGCCCTTGCATAACATAAATAAAGCTTATTCTATGGTCTTGAGAGTGGAAAAACAAAGACAAGTGAGTATGGTTTATGGTAGTACTGTTATTGAAGGTAGTGCTCTTTTGCCCAAGAATTCCAATCCTAAGGGTGGTAGTTATAAACGGAAAGAGGCAAACAAGAAAGACAAATTTTGTGATCATTGTAATGTGGCTGGTCATACAAGGGATTCATATTTTAAAATTCATGGTTATCCATATTGGTTCAAAGCATTAAAAGAAAAGAAAGCAGCAGAAAAGAGAGGAGAAATGGCTAATATGGCGCAATAAGAGCAGTTTGATACAACACTTGTAGATATTTTGGCTACTGATGATAATCTTGCTAGCATGGTGAATTCATTAATTCAAAAGGTGATGTCCATAATCTTTAAAGGACAGCGGCTTGTTGAAGAATATGTGAATATGGTGACTGATCTTGTAAATTTTGCAGGTCAGGTAGCTAAAATATAGCATATTCTTACTGCTCATTAACTAAATTCAAGTGATATCTGGATAGTTGATAGTGGCGCATCCAATCATATGTGTTTTGATGAAAGATCTATGTAGAATATTGCACAACTTCAGTTCACTGTGCCTATTCATCTCCCTGATAATAGTCTTAAACATGTTAAACATTCAAGCCATGTTACCTTACATTCTACCCTTTAACTTAAAGATGTTCTAGTTATTCCTTCCTTCAAATTCAATTTGCTTTTTGTCAAAGAAATTACTAAAGATGCTAATGTGTTTGTTTCTTATTTTCCTTCTTGTTGTTACATACAGGACCAGCAGAGTAAAGCTCTCATTGCTATTGGTCAAGTCATAGGCAATCTATACATACTCACCTCACAGTCTTTACATCTTCCTTCCTCTTCATCCAATGGCTCATATGGCAGCTCTCATAATATTTTTTTTTTCCATTACATAAACCTCTTCATACTTGTAATTCTTTCTCTCATTTTGCTGTAATTAGTGATAATAATGTCACTTACTGGCATCAAAGGTTGGGACATGCTTCTTTTCCTGTACTACAACATATACCTTGTATTCATTTTTCTAGTTATAATAAAACTTGTGACGTTTATCATTTCTCCAAACAACATAGACTATCTTTTCCCACTTCTTCAATTTAAACCACCAATATACGAGAGTTGTTGCACATAAATCTTTGGGGACCTTACACCAAATCTGTCGTTATTCAAGCTCATTAAATGTTGACTGTTGTCAATGATTTCAGTAGAGCAACTTGGATTTTTTTGCTTAAATACAAGCAATAAGTCACTCAAACTGTTCAAAAGTGTTAACTTATGCTACATAATCAGTTTACCTACAAGGTTAAGAGCATTAGAACTAACAATGGAACTGAGTTTGTTAATGAGACAGGTAGAGCTATGTTAGAGAGGATAGGAATTTTACATCAGAAAACTTGTGTCTATACTCCTCAGTAGAATGGAGTGGTTGAAAGAAAGCATAAGCACTTGACTCAAGTTGCGCGAGCACTTCTGTTTCAAGTAAGCTTACCTAAGCATTTCAGGGGGAAGCAATGCTCACTGCTACGCACACAATAAATAAACTGTCAACTCCAATTTTGAAGTGGAAATGTCCTTTTAAGGTACTCTTCAACAAAAGGCCTGATTATGAATGATTGAAGACCTTTGGTTGCTTGTGTTTTGTCACCAATAATCAGCCAAATAAAGATAAGTTCTCTCCTAGATCATTCAAATGTATTTTCCTAGGATATGTACCTGGTCAAAAGGCATATAAAACATATAACTTACAATCTCACAAAATCATTATATCTAGAGGCGTAACATTCTATGAAGACCAGTTTCCTTATAAAACTGTGTCTGAGAATGAAATATGTCCTTCTCTTCCATTTGTGCGTGTTAGTGACCATGTCCAGGAGTTGTTGCCACAACACTAACATAAAGATGTTACTGATGATCTATCAGCTACAATTCTAGCTACTTCTACTCATTCTCCTTCTGACATTCATGAAGCTAGTGAGTCACAACTTGCAAATACTGACAGCATATCTAAAGTGGAGAGGCCAGTAGCTATACTATGCACAAATACCAGAATAAGGAAGACACCTACATGGATGCAAGATTTTGTCTGCAATAGTGTGAATTTCGTTACTAGTGAAGGCTTAAAAATGACGAATTTACAATTTTCAAAGAATTATTTGGTTTTTATGGTCAGTATTGATAGGATCAAGGAGCCTGCTAATTAAAAACAGGCTGTGATACATCCTGGTTGGGTTGAGGCAATGAAACAGGAGTTAAAGGCATTGGAGGATAATGCCACATGGGAGATCACCACTTTACCAAAAGGTAAACATGTTATTGGTGCAAAATGGGTCTACAAGGTGAAATTTAACCCAGATGGGACAATGGAGAGACTAAAAGCAAGGTTAGTAGCCCAAGGTTACAACCAAAAGGAAGGGGTGGACTATTTTGATAATTTTTCTCCAGTTGCAAAGCTTGTAACAGTCATAGTTTTCTTAGCTTTAGCATCAAAAAATGATTGGTGTATTCATCAGCTAGACATTAATAACGCATTTCTTCATGGATACTTGAAGGAGGAAGTATACTTGGCTCCACTTGAAGGCTATACGAAGGCTAAACCTAGAGAAGTTTGTAGACTCCGAAAATCTCTCTATAGGCTGAAGCAGGCATCAAGAGAGTGGAATGCAGAATTTACTGGTCAATTACTGAAGTATGGCTTTACAAAATTAGCAAATGATTATTGCTTGTTCACAAAGTCCTCAGGAAGTTCATTTCTTATTCTAATTGTCTATGTGGACGATGTATTAGTAGCAGGAAATAATGAAGACGACATTGCTGCTGTGAAGCAGTTCTTGCATTCCCAATTCACTATAAAGGACTTAGGATATGTAAAATACTTTCTGGGAACAGAGATAGAAAGGTCTGAAGTAGGGATTTTTATTTCTAAAAAAAATACTTGTCTGACATTGTGATGGATGTAGGATTCAGTGGTTCAAAGATTGCTTCCATACCATTACCTAGGAATCATAAGTTTGAAGAAGTTTCTACTCCACTTGAAGAACCAGAAAAGTATAGAAGACTGGTGGGCAGGTTGTTATATCTAAATATGACCAGATCAGATATTTCTTATAGTGTTCAATAGCTGAGTCAGTTTTTATGCAATCCATATGATACTCATTGGCTGGCAGCCTTACATGTACTCAGGTATCTTAAGGGTATAAGTTCTCATGGTTTGTTTTATTCAGCTAAACCAAATACAAATCTTGAGGCTTATTGCGATGGTGATTGGGTAGCATGTCCTCTGAGTAGCAAATTTTTGAGTGGCTATTTTGGTTTTTTTCGTGGATCACTAGTTTCATAGAAAACTAAGAAGCAGAATACATTTTCAAGAAGCTCCTGTGAAGCAGAGTATCAAAGCATAGGTTCAGCAGTATGTGAACTCCAATGGGTGTGTTATTTGCTTCAGGATTTTAAGGTGCAACTTCACACACCAATTCCCTTATGGTGTGACAGTAAATCAACCTTATATATCATTGAAAATCTAGTATTTCATAAACGTACTAAACACTTGAAAATTGATTGTCATATAGTAAGGAACAAGTTCAAGGAGGGTTTTATTAATCCCATGTATGTTTTGACTCATCTCCAACTAGCTGATGTTTTGACGAAATCACTCAGCAATCCACAGTTTATAGCCCGCATTACCAAGTTAGGAATGGTTTCACAGCTGATTCCAACTTGAGGAGGGGATGTTACAATATATTTTTGTAAATTTTCGTTAGTTAGTTATTAACTGTAATATAGTTACTAACGGAATTAGTAAGTTAAGTAGTTACTAACACTCTTGTAAATAAGCTATTGTACAGTTGTTGAATGAGATTTGAAATTCATTCTACAATTCTCTACTTCATCTGTGTTTCTATTTTTCTTCTTCTGTTACAGGTTGTAAGCACGTAACATTGGCTTTGAGTTGTGTTTTCCATAAAAGATAATTGTGGAACTTAGCTTCAACAGAAACTGTTGTGAAACACTGGAAAAGACAATTGGTTGCTTTTAAGTGGATGAAATAGATACAATCGAAGTCTTTGTGCCTGATGTCGTTATGACTATTATGAAAAAAGAAAGCAGAGGAACAATGAAGGCTAAAGGAAAAAGGAACAATAATATAAATTTGCTCTATGAAGATGATTTATGGCTCTGAAACCATGAAATGACTTAAGCTTGCTCTACCCATATGGTAGGTATGGCAACTTCATTAAATAACATAGAATTACATCAAGACTACACTAATCAGTTGAAATTATATATATAAACTGCCAGTATTAGATTTGCAAACATCCAAATCTTTTAGTGCAGCAGAGAAATAAGAACAATAGCGAAACTAACATGATAAAAAATTTGCATGAAATATCAACAAAAATAGAAACTTAAAATCTTGTTAAACTATACTTTATAAGCGTTATCGATTTATTTATTTCAATTTTTAAGTGTCTTGCATTTAATTTTTATGGACTAAAGACATTTGATAACATATAAAGTGTATAACAAGAATATAAGAATAAGGATTTGAAGAAGGTAAGATGTAAAATGAAAATGTACAAGAAGCTTGAAAGAATATTTTAGGTCGTGATTTCAATCATTGATGATTAATGTAAGAGGTTAAACATTGAGAAGACAGGAGACAACTTTTAAAGTTCATTTGCATTTTTGTAAGAAATTTTTTTAATTATGATAAGTTTATATTTTGCATGCTTTTAAGGTTAAATTATCTTGTAATTTAGTACTTCTATAGCACATTTTATGTGAATTATATGATATTTTCTTATAATTGGTTCGTTGACAAAGTAGGTAATAATTGAAGGTTAAATTCTGGATTTAAATGCAAAATTCTCTATAGTTTTTCTAAGAAATTGAAGTCAATAAGAAGCTAGCCTATTAGACAATAACTTTGTAGAAGGCAGGGGGATTAATTCAATGTTGAAAGTGTGAAAAATTGTAGAAGTTGGAAGTAGAATGTAACTTGCAACTATGTTAAGTTTGAGTTAGGAACCAACGTGGTGTTACTTAGATATGATTGGAGAAGCAGAAGCATACTAACATTGGTGTCAAAAGAGAGACAGGTACTAGACTCGGCACAAAATCTAAATACACACAGAGACCTAATTTCACTGATCTTAGAAATATTAAATGTAACCCTAAATTACAAATACCCTCATTCAAGTTAATTAAGGGAGTTTTTTGGTAGTTTTCTTTAACTGAATTATTCTTTTAGGGTTTCTTATCATCAAGAAAATCTTAAGAGCAAGATTGATGGAAGATTCAACCCAATATGGAAGTAATTTGGGGATATCTTTTTCTATTTCTTTCCTCTTTACCTTCTTTAATGATAAGATTGTTTTGTTTTCCTTTCAATTACATTATATTTAGTAGTTAAATCCCTAACTAAGGTTAGGTATGTAACTTATATTTAAATTTTTTAATTATTAATGTATGATTAATTATTACTTAGGTTGACTTTATTCTCTTTAATCTTGAATTCTGAATTATGTTTGGATATTATAAATTCAATGTTAGGAATTGTATGAAGGATTAAAAGGAGAAGTATAATCTATGTGTTAGGAGAATAAACACTCTAGATTTAATGAAAAATATATCCTTAACTATTCTGCTAATCAGTAAACAAATTATCATTGATGAATTTGATTAGTGATAAGTAGAGATTTATTAATATTTTTAGTCCTATGTTTAGTACATTTTACTTATTTATTTGAGAGTTTTTACTATTTTTGGTACTTAATTTGTTCCTATTATGTTTTTATGTTGTAATTCACTTATTTTGGAGCAAAAGGAATGAATTAGGACAAGTTTGAGGTGATTTGAGTTGTTA
Source organism: Erythroxylum pedicellare (assembly GCA_027563575.1). NCBI lineage: Eukaryota > Viridiplantae > Streptophyta > Magnoliopsida > Malpighiales > Erythroxylaceae > Erythroxylum > Erythroxylum pedicellare. The sequence continues at coordinate 31,915,706 of JAOQMP010000208.1, read as the reverse complement.
TAAGTAAGTTATAAAGAAGTTAGAAATCAACACAGGCACCAATATGGCCATGTTGATGCTTACACACCCATGTCCATGCTCGTGTGAACTCACATACACTATCTTAAGCTTGACATGATCTTAGTGACTTACATTTTTAACATGCCTGTGATGGAGATCAACATGCACATATCGATGCCCGTGTTTATATTTTAAGCTCATGTTCATTCCAAATTTGAGAGTTTTATGATTTTTAATTGCACCACTGTGTTAATGCCTTTGTACTACCCAGAACCCTAATTTTTTAATTATAAAAAGAAAAATTAAGAGGAAATTTTGGGGGCTTATAAAACACAAATTGACTACCTAGGAAGATAGAAAGAACAAAACATAAGCAAGAACACACATTCAAGATTTTCATCAATCATGTTTCTTTTTATTTTCTAGTTTTCCTTTAGTTTTGATGTTAGGTCTTATATGATTAGGAACTAAACCTTTGTTGGCAGTTGGATTAAATGAACCTCAAAATAGACTTTGTTGTGATTTTATTTTATTTTAATTCATTATTTAGTTTTATTGAGATTAAATTCTGTGTTCTTAGTTATTGTTGAATAAATATTACTAGCATATTGATTCATATGTGATTTTATTCATTGATATTGACAAATCCTTTGCATGAATAGGTTTAGCATAATTGAAAGGATTTATATGCAAATCTTTTTTAAAAAAATTAAAAGATGGATTATCAATAGATAAAAGTAAATCAAATCTTGACTTGCCGCTAACTCTCATGAGTAGAGTTTACTAATGATTACAATGGTAGGGAATAATCTAACAGAATATAAAAAATGAATATTAGTTAAGTAGGTGAGATGGAACTATAAGCACTAAGTTGGCTTCATGTTCATAGAGAGTGAGTGCTGCACATTTGTGGCATAGAGATGAGCTCTGATGAGGTTAACAATTTGATCTGCAAGCTTGTATTTCTCCTCCTTCTGACCGTTAACTCTATAGCGATTCCTTTATTTCCAAATGGTGTAGATTGTGATTGTGAATGCAGCTTTGAAGAAAGGAGCATTAGTTTTCCTAGTTTCCAAATTATAAACAACCTCGCCCAGTCAGTGATTCCAACCATGACTACAATTACTGACAGGTAACAGGTGCAAAATTTGACTCCATATAACTAGAATACTGACATTGAAAGAAAAGGTGGTCTCGATTCTCAACAGCTATGTCACAAAGGAAACAATGTGGTATCTTCATGTCCATACCATTGACTCTTTGTTTAGAGTCGATTCCTAATTGCTAGCCCTGTTATAAAGGAAGCCTTGGGGCTAATAGAATTTTTCTACAAGAGTTTAAACCACGAAACCTCGAAAGATTGATTAGTGAACAACTGATGGCAAGATCATATAGAGAACAAACCATTCGGAGTCAAGGACCAGGAGATAACATCTTCATTGACAGCATCGTTTACTTGAGGAAGATAATGCAGTAAAGAGTGAAATCCCCTAAATTCACCATGTTATGCACCATTGGTAATAAAGGCCAATGACAAACTCATTTATTTATATATCTTTTGATATCAATTAGATAAGTTTTTATCACTATAATTGGTCTTTATGGAATTATTTGATTATTATTTAAATTATTGTGCCTTACATTTAAATTGTGTTTAACTGTGATAAATTGATTTTGGACAATTGATGCTACTTTATTTGTAATTTTTATTGTAGGGTCCCTTGGAAAATGAAGAGAAGAAACGACAACGTAGATGATGGAGTAAGGTTTTACAAGGGTTTGGAGAAAATAGTGAAGTGGATCATAAACTACGAAATTAATTAGTCACAATGAGCTACAGAAGAGTTGGCAGTGCATGCGTGGTCTGACAAAATAATAAAAACGACAGTGTGGGTAGAGGTTTGAAAGGGTTTGAGTGAATAGGAAAAGTGGACCGAAAATTATGAAATAAAATTGTCACATCGAGAAGGAGGCGGCGTGCATGCGTGGTCTGGTCTAGGAACGTGAAGAGAAGTGGCGTGGTGGTCTGGGCAACAAAAAGAGAAAAATGATGTTGACGTGGCGAAGAGAAAAGGTATTTTGACGGAGGTGTTCGACAGAAAAGAGGATCTAGATTTCAGATCTTTTCCTCACCTCCCAAAAATCCAAAACCATCATCTTCCACCTTCTATGGTTGACCACCGAAGCTCACTGTTGACAGTGTCCTCCATGATTTTTCGTGGCAAGTTCATCATAATCCTCTTATTCAATGGCAATGGCAGGAGCCTAGGTTTTTATAAGAGAGGTTAAGCTGCGTTTATCTTCTACCCGTTTAATTATTTAATGATTCCTAGGTCATAAGATAACTATTTAATTATTTTGAGTTATGTATAGATCATATCTTTGAACTGGAAGATTTTTGTGGCTGGATTAATGTTTAACAACTAATATTGTATTGATTTTGGTTCAATTTCATTACTTTGTTTTGGGTCAAGACTTTGTATTGAGATTTTAGTGAATATTTGGTTATTATTCAAGGTGCCTTGAATGATTGGATTGTTATATCAGTTACCGATATTAATTCTGTTTTCTTGATTACTGAGTAAAAAATGAGCATTGGTTTTAGTATCCTTGGTTCTATTTTACTATTCTGATGGCAGTTAGTAGATTGAGATTTTGGAAAATACTTTTTGTAATAATTTGAGGTAGTTCAGTTGTTGGATTAAAAGCTTGATTATAGCTCTTGATTCATTTGTTTTAACTCTAATATTTGTTTGAGTGATGATTGCCTATGCTATTGAACTTGGAGGGTTGTGATTATCATTGTTAATTACTTATATTTTTCTTTTTATTACATTCACTCACTACCATTTCATATCACTAATTTTAAATTTAACATACCAAAACAAGTCCTTTCTGTTTATTCTCATTCACTGCAAATTTTAGTGGTAATTGATCAATTCACACCCCATTCTATAGTTTAGGTTGCATTACATTTAGTTACTTAGGAAATTAATTTCATTTTTTTTCCTCAAAGAAACGACTAGAGGTTGCACTATATGCAATCCTTGGTTAAATTTTGAAGTAACCCCAAGGTGACATCAGATTCTAGGTTATTTCAGCCAACACTTTAGAATGAGTGGCAGTCGGTTTTGTAATTGTTGGAGATCAAGAATTTAGGAAAAATGGCTTATATCAAGCCACTTGTCGAACTAGAACCAAGTTCTAGCACCATTTCCAATTCAATGTTGAATGCAAAAGTAGATAGCCCCCTCGCTGTGCCATCATTTGTTTAAAATCTAGCTTCCAGAAGTTGGTAGAGTTTAAGTAATATTCATAGGCCTATTGGATCTATAAGGTGTCAGTATTAGTGTTCAATCTCCACAGCTACTTACACATCAAAACCTTCTACATTTATGTTATGGAAATGATCCCAAGACCTCCTTTGCTTTTTGAGATCATGATGTCGCTCCACTTGATTTTAGCTTGCTTGGAATTGACAAAGGTGCCAGTCCATAGAAAGTTTTTCATAATTTTGTCTAGCTCCTTTATAGCTTTCTTGGGTAGAGCTATATGTGCAGTCCAATGGAAATGAAGGCTAGGCTACTAACAATTGAAATAATGAGGGTTACCTTGGTAGCATAGGATAAGAACCTGTTTTATCAAGCCATGACCCTCGATTTCACTCTTTCAATAATGGAAAGGCAATCGCTTTATTTTAGTTTAGAAGTAGTAACAGGAATACCTAAATAGCATAAATTAAGTGAAACAGTGTTCTTATCTAGATTATACTTAAGGCCAAACCATTGAGCAAATGATTGAAGAGCATGCATCATTATATTGATGGAAAATGAATCAGCTTCACACAATAGTAACAAGTCATCGGCATATATAAGGTAAGTAAGTTTGATCTTCTTACAATTGTGATGAAATTTAAATCCCCCATTGGAAGTGATGGGTTAGGTTAATAATATAGAAAAGCCCTCCATTACTAAAGTAAACAGGTATGAAGATAAGGGATCACCTTGACGTATTCCTCTAGCTGATTTTAAAGGTTTAGATAGAAAATCATTAACAAGCACACTCAATGTAGAAGTTTGAATACACGTCATGATCCATTGCACAAATTTGGGAGGGATGTGAATTGCTTCAAGGCATAGTTGAATAAATTCCCAACTAATGGTATTGAAAGCTTTGAATAAGTCTACCTTATCATACAACTGTTGAGTTTTTTACTAGAGTTATAATCCTTCATGAGTTCTTGAGCCAGCAGAATGTGATCACCAATTTTATGGTCTAGCAAAAACGCTCCCTGTATGGTAGACATAAATCTTTCGAATTATGGTCAAACTTAATAGTAAAATTCATAAATTGATTAAGCAATTCTAAAGGTTTTAATTATAATTTTAATTAACCAACTTAGGATTACATGTCAATAGTCTTAAGAAAAATGTTATCATAATTGAAAATTTCCCCAGTTCAATGAATTATAGATTAAATTGATTAGTGAACTCACGATTTCAAAAGAAGTCATAAGGGATTCAAATTCCAAGTACCATTGTCTTCTTTGATTAATACTTAGTTTAAACTTTGTTCTAGTAAGTCAATTGTGTTGTTTTTATTTTAGTTTATTATTTTAATTTAAATTTGATTAATCATAAGCATTATGATTTGTTAGAATAAATAATAGAAAGATAATTGTGGTCCTTATGGGATCAACCTATACTCATCAATGCTAGTTACAGTTATACTGTACGCTTGCGATTATAATAATTCAACATCAATCAAGTTTTTGGTGTTGTTTTCAAAGATTGTAATATAATGAAAACCTTATTTTTATTAATCTAGTCATTTTTAATGTAGTTTTTATTTCTTTCCTTTTTATATTTATTTGTTTGTCCTTATAGTTCTCTTTCCTAATCTTGTGTTTGTGACTTATTTTTTAGGATTCGGATATTCATTTTCATAGCCACCAAACAGAATGGAAGGATAGAGAAGACATAATTCTTAAGGGATTTATGACATGCTATCGCTTATGTGGTATTAGAAACATAGAACGAGAGCCTTAGTGACATGTATTGGAAAGGTCAACCAATATTTATGGTGTGTTATGACATTTGTGGAGGTAATCACTCTAACCATGAATGTCAAGCACTAAATTATATATAGGGGCATCCATTTTGCACAGAGAACTAGCCCCAAGAGATCACATACGAGAATTATTATAATCTAGAATAAAGTAGTTATTATGAATTTAAATGGAACGATCATGCTTTATCTAGATTTCTATAATAACAATAGCAAAAAGGGTATCAACGTCTTGAGGATGTCCTTATAAAATTTGTTGCTTTAAGCAAGGCTACCCTCCATAAAACTAAATAATCGGGTGTTTTAACCAAATACACTAGGCCAACTTTGAGGGAACATATGAATATGATAACTTTATGGAGTGGAGAGAAGATACAGTTTGAAGAAAATGAGGAAGTCTCTATTTAAGAAGAGAAAGAATATGAGAAAAAGGAAGATAAAAAGGAGTACTCAAATAAGGAGATTATCGAGGAATTATCAACAATCATCTTAAGTATTAGAGGGCTCTTACTTCTAATAAAACACAAATCTTATAGTCAATCGAAGATTCAGAGAGTTTTATTATTCCTTATTAATTGACAATTTGTTACTAAAAAAGACATTAGTGGATGTACTTGGTTTTGTTAATTAGATATCTTATGTCCTTATCATCTTGCAACATGTAGCCTATTTGCAAGTATTTTGCAAACTAGTGAACCTTTATATAAGAATATGGGTAGAAGCAAGCCGCTAATAAATCCAAGTTGAAGAAGGATTTGTTGAGAAGTCCTATTAAAAGACTCATAAGGAAGCACTAATTGGGATACAATCCATCAATTAGGTGTTTTTGTTTTGACTAAGTATTTTGTAGGATTTTTATTAGTAGTTTAGTTATAGGATTTAATTGGGAGACAATCCAACAAATTAGGTGCTTTTTATAGATATAAAGGGACCATTTGAAACTATTTCATTTTTAGTTGAATGATGATGATGATACCCCTAAATATGTCATTATGATTTTTACATAGAATTTTGCTTAAAATGCTATCTTAATAGACATGCTTTCTTTGATACCACTTATTAGTCACTAATGGCACTCAAGAATGAGGTAAATTGAGTGTTAATAAATTTTAAACAAAAAAATTTACTAACTTATTGTGTTAATAAATACAATTTATAAAATAAGAAAATATGATACAAAATAATAATTTTTAACAACACTCTTAAGCAATTAAACAAAAAAGGTAAGAAAAGAGGAATGCAAACTGATTTATATCCTTTGCCTATGTCCACTTCCAAGATTCTTTGTAGAATTTCATTATAAGTCTTCTTTTAAAGTGAAGAATAACTTTTATACAATCTTTTCTTTGCAAGGAAGAATCATTTTATGATATTCCTTTACGATGAAGAGAAACCTCAATATCACTTAGGATACCCCCAAGTACAATATAAAACCTCCATCAAATTCTTACAACTCAAAATATTTCACTTTATTACTTTAACAATTTCAAATAGGCTCATTCATATAAATATGAGAAAATGATGCTTAAATACTTGGTAAACACTTAGAAAAATGTGTATAAGATACTCCAAATTAGAAAAATGAGTATAAGACACTCTAATACTTTTAAATTTAAGAACCAATGAAAATATATGTGTTTATAGGATTTTAGGACCCTTATTAATCATTGAAGCCAAAAACTAACAGTTACAATAGATTAATGTAGCATATTAGTATATCAATGTGCATTGATACACATATTCATTAGTCATTAAGACATTGATTGACTACTTGGGTATATTAGTCAACCAATGCACCCCTTAAAGGGACATTGCTCGACTGAGATGTCAACAAATGGCATATTACATATTTATACATTGGTCGATCAATGTGTCAACAAATAGTTGTATTACATGTTTAACTTATATTGATTGACCACTAACTTATATTGGTCAACCAATTTCCTAAAAATATGATTTTAAAAACTTCAAATGCTCAAACTTAATTAGTTTAATTCTATTATAATAAAAAGCAACTTCTAAAATATTTTCTAAAGAGTGTTTGGAAGATCAAAAGGCTTTTCTTATAAGAAGACTCATGTAGTGAAGAAAGATGAAATATTTATACGCCGACCTATAGGGTTCTCAAAAGTGACTAGAAGATACTACAATTAACATTACAAAATACAAGATCTTTTGTTTTTTACTTAATCTTTACTTTGAAGATTTCAAATTTTAACTTTTCTATATATATTCTTAAAGAATCTTTTGAAGTTATGCATGGTACATCTTGTTCTTATATAGTTTCTCATCATGATAACAAATTCATTAATCATATTTATGTCTTATTATTATCAAAATATTGATTGGAAATTCATTTAATTCAAAAAAATATTTTTAAATTTATGAACTCTTTATTTTTATATATATTGTACTTTATATCATTTTATAATTTTTAATATATTTATTCAAATTTTAAACACCATTCCTTTAATAATTTCACTATATTTTAATTAAATTAAATTAATTAAAGGCAGTTTAACAAAAATTCAATGCTTATTTTAATATTAGAAGCAAGTATTATTATATGTGAAAGATATTTTAATAAAATTTAGGATTGGTAATAGACTAAACAGAATTTAAGTTTCCAAACACGTAAACTCAAACTCAAAATATATTTTAAAATAATTAAGTTTGATTCAATATTAAGATTAGTCATTCCAAAAATGTCAACCTGATAAAATTAAACAACAAAATGACCAATTCCTGTTAAATGGAATCTGCCAAAGTCTTTTACATTCTAAATTTTGAAAAGAAAAGAAAAAAAAAAAGCAACCAAAGAGAAACAAAAGAAATATATTTTTATCAGATAAACAACTTCAAAGTCTTGTCTTCCACAAGTTCCATGGTTCCAGGACAAAGCATTTTACAAAGACGAACTCACAATTGTTGAACTAAGCACATCCTCGTAGAAGCTAGCACCATCATTGTTCTTCTTGCCTTCAGCTCTAGGGCTGCTACCTGAACTGCTGTTCGAAAGTGAAACAAACATTGCTTTTTGCAACACTCCAGTTGGAGAAGATCCCAACTGCAAGCTTCCGTCCCATCTTTCAGTCGAAAAGTTAAGGTCTGATGAACTCTTCCAGATACGTGCATTGCCTGTAGTAGTGCTTAACACCTCCCCCAGTGGACCACCCACTGAAGTTCCCCAAGAGATCGGCGTCCAGCTGGCTGTCTTTTGGCCTGAAACAATTTGGATGGGCTCAAATTCGCGAGATAACTTTTGTGGCGAGAACGTAACTTTATCCTGTGTTGGAAAGGACGATGACGATGAGAAGTCTGAGGACATTGGGATTGACATTGAGAGTTGAGTCCAGTCAGATTTCAGCTCTTCAGGCCAACTAATGACCGAGTTGCTTCCCTGGTCCTTAGAACAGTCATCCATGAATCTGCGACGTGGATGTTGGTCTTCGGTTTCTTGGTCACTGAAATTTAGAAAAGAATCACAACTTCTGGTGTTCATGTAAGAACTGTATGAAGGATTTCCAAGGAAATGAGAGGAAACAAGTCCAAACTTCAATGAAGGAGATTTGACGATTCCAGTATCTTGCTCCAAAATGGTAGGAGTAGAACCCTCGGACTTTGGATCCCCTTTGGAAGAGACAATGGTTTTGCCTCGTGTATCTTGTCCTCTGACAATTGAATGTAATTTGTTTAGTATCATACAATTGAAGTAAACAATCTAAGAAACTATTAAAGCAACAACTTGAATAATGGAAAAAAAAGTATCCACCTTACAAGGAATCCCAAGTCCAACTCTTAGGAACCAAAAGTAAAGATGACGTGATAAGGTCAACTTTATAGGAAAATTAAACGAAAATGATTATCAACTCTGTAGACTTGTATAAACTTTAAGATTACAAACACAATATTGAAAACTCAAGCACAAGAAATCATCATTAGTTTACCTGTTGACAGATGCATTTGCAGGAGAATTGGCAGTAGCTGGTTGCAAGCTCTTAAACTGTTGCTGTGCGACAGTAAGGATGTTGGAAGCACCTCGACTGGTTAGAACTGTCGTCGACGTGGAAGAAGCAACTGGCACCATCTTCGACTTGGTAGTCATGGTGCCAGCATGGCCAGTCTGGCCTTCCACAGGCTTTCTTGAACGATGACGGCCCCTGTTTATGTGCCTTTCACAATACTTTTGATCAGCTACAGCATCCCTCGAGCACCGCCATTTCTTTCCATCCGTTCGACGACACCTACCAGGCTCAGGATCAGGGATGTTGCCAGCATAGTCCAGATGGAAAGTACTCCGTCCCACTGTAAATTAGAAAGAAACAAGACAGAGAGAAAAGAAAAAAGAAAGAGGGTTGAAGTAGAAGAAAAATGGGCTAATAGAAAGGGGAAAAGAAGATCAACTCAAAAATATGCTCTTACTTAAAAACTGAAAGAACCTCCTTTGATGACATATAACGGATTTGCAAAAGCAATTTCATTATCTGATTGAGAAGACTAAAACAAACATAACGTACAAAAATCCATAATATGATGTAAAGAAACAGATCAAAGCGTCTACACAAACAGTAAAGTAGGGAAATCCTAACACACTAATAGCCATTCTCTTAGACAAGAAAACATTTAAAAGTTTTGATAGAGAAAAAGAAAGCAGAAACAACTGCAGATTTATTCAAAAGTATGATTATTTATCCAGGTATTGCAGGGAAAAGTGCAGGAATACTTGATGTTTATTTCCAAGGATCATAAAGAAGCTTACATGAAGCTCCCAACAAACTGTACGGGTACATGGATTTCTTGAAAGGGATGAGCAGATTGGAAGGCACAGGCACATTTGCAGCCATGTACTTGTAGATTAAAGCTTGGTGTTCTAGCTCCATCAGTTGAGATGGAGTGAAAGGACCTCTTGTCCGAGCAAAAGGACCATGCAAGCTTCCAGTACCATAACCTGCAAATTTGGATACAAACACTTCTTGACAGCAACATAAATGCAGGTAAATGAACCATTAACTTTTAGAGGAAAAGAAAATACAGATAAAATGGTCTATGGATTGCAAGTTTATCTAGTCCTATTAATTTCCTCAATGTTCACCCCTTCTTTTTAGTGATTGTTGGGTGCCAAAAGTTATACCAAATCCAAAGCAGAACAACTCAGGCTTTTAAAAGATAAAGAAAATAGTCAATCTTTCCCTTAGACGATAATCAAAAGTAAATTTTCCCAAATACCCAATATAAATCCATAACGCCTAAGCTAGAAGATGAAGATAATGACAAACCTAAGCATCAGCAAACGACACCTGAGAACTGGTTATCTTAGTTTTCTCCGAGAAAAAAAAAAACTTCATAAAATCAAGTACCAGAGCAAGCCCACAAGCAAACTTTGACCAAACAAAGCTAATAATTAAGGAAAAAGGCGCAAGAATAGTCTACCCTACCTCCACTTCTACTATAGGCTGAGGATGTTTGCTGGTAATAAGGGAAACCATTGATGTTTTGAGCGCTTCTATCCACAAAGCCACCACTTTTATTAAGAAAACGAGTAGCTTCTGGTTTGGGAGAAGAGAAGCTAAGCATGTGCTCTTGCTGGCGAGAATCACCAGAGACTATTACATTAGATCTCAAGAAACCATTAGTTTGGTGCAATGGCATTGACTTGGGGACTGAAACATCATCAGTCCTTGCCATCTTTAGACTCCCCCAGTCATCTTGACCAGACCCTAAAGATCTCCCATGCTTAACCGAACCAGATTCAAGAATCTTTGTTTTGGTCTCAGAAGCTGAGACCTGAGAAGGAGCGCCAATATTTTCAGGACACACCAAACCATCCAACCCCAGAACCCCAAAGTCCATGATGGACACAAGAAGCAATATAAGTTACACAAAGCCTCCATAAAAGCACGAGCATCCCATGGCAATGGAAGAGAAAGTCAGAGGCTTTTTCTCCGCTTTCAAGAGCTGAACGATAAAAGTAGAGGCGCTTTTGTGGCGCTTTTGTACCTCGGAAAGACTTGATTTTTTTCAAAAAGGAACTGAGCTTCTGAGATTAAATAATAATAATAATTGGAGCGAGAAGCAGAAAGACAGAAGAAAGAAAGCTGAAATTGAGTCGAAGTAGCAGATACTACATAAGGCTATATTAACCTATTACCAAACACAATCACCACTTCTCAGTTCTCAGACATGCTTGCATTTGTTTTTCTCCTGGTATTTTATAGGCAATGAAAATTAGAGCGTTGGCTGAAATTACCCAAATGTCCTTGGCGGAGTCTTTTAGTATATTAAAAGTTAAAATACGCTAATGCTTTAAATAATGACTTTTTTTAAGGAAAATATGTGTTATCTAATAACATTTATAAATTTTGCTTTAATATATCGTTATAACTAAGTGCTAGTTTGGTTGAGTTTTTAGATGGTGGATGAGTACTTTTTTTTATCACAAAAGTATTTTTAAGAAGAATGAATATTTGACTGTAAAATAAAAAAGTACTTTTTTAATAGATACAGCTTTTTTGACAGTTAAAATATAACATTTTAAGAAGCTCAAATTTGAAGCTTCTCAAAAAATGTTTTTCAATAGAATTTTCAGATCAATTAATTAGCCTATTTTTTAGTCTCTTTTGTCGTTATATTTTACACATAATTCTCACAATACTCACAAACTCATCTTCACGTTTATTTTGAGAATTATATAATATTATTTAGCTTTTTATATGTTTTAATATTTATTTTTGATATTAGTTTTACTTATGTTATAATCCATGTAAAAGATTTAGTTAGATATATTTTCATTTATGTTTCATATTTTTTAAAATTATATAATAATTAATATATTGTACTTTGC
>JAOQMP010000208.1:31889006-31899062 GCA_027563575.1 Erythroxylum pedicellare | reverse complement strand
AATTCGGGTAATCGGGTAACCCGAATTTTTTTCGGAGTTACCCGTCCCGGCCCGAAAATAATTCGGGTATTATTCGGTCCGGCCCAAATTACCCGAATTTTATCAATTCTTGGCCTGAATTAATTCGGGCCGGGTCGGGTAATCGGGCCGGCCCGAATAATGCTCACCCCTAGAGATTACAATAAATATTGGCTTAAAGAGAGTGTAAATGCAAGAGACAGAGTTTAGCTACATATGTAGGACGTGGTAACACAAATAGTAGGTGGCTCTACTACCTAAGAAACAATTGATCTCTATTGTTCGTAAGTGTAGGCAGAGCTCAGACTATGGTTTTTTGAAGTTCTAGTGTGAAAATTATGGGCGAGGTGCGGTCATTATCGCCAACATAAATGTTGCTCTTGTAACCATCCTTCAGTCTACGCCTATTTAATGTGCATTAATGTGTCGTTGAAACTTGAAACCGTGCATAACGAGGCCTTTTCTTTTTTGTTTTTTTTTAAATAGCCAGCTTAATTCCAAAATAGTCAAAAACATATTAAACTAGGTTTTTAACAAAAATGTAAAAGGCATATACTCCTATATAATTTTTAAAATTTTAGGAAATTTATTAAAATTTCGGAAAAAATTCTTTTAAATTTTAATTTTTCAAAAAAGATTTATCTTATATTTTAGTTAAAAAATAATATTAACATCAAACATAAACTAATTAAATATCATTCATATGAAAATCTAATTCAAATCTTAAACTAATTAAATATCATTCATATGAAAATCTAACTCAAATCTTAAACTCGATCTAAAATAAATAAACTAAACTTAAATTAATAAATTTTAAATAATTATAATAAATTGATATTTTAGGTCATTTTTAATTTATTTAATGTGAGTGCATGTATTTCTCATTATTTTTAATCGAAGTCTAAAATTAATTTTTTCTGAAAACCTAAAATTTTAAAATGAATTTTTTAAAATTTTTTAAAAATTAAAGAAATTTTCAAAAAAAATAAAAATATATATAAATAGATTATCTCTATCTATTTACCATAAAATGCAAATCTGTCAACTTAATATTTATAAATTAATAAATTATTCGATGTCGGCAACATTACAACATCACATCAAAACTACTGTAGAAAATTTTCAGACACAAATAAATTATAAACTTCAAGTGAAAAATACAACGTCTTAAGAGTTTGTTTTTGATTTTCAAAGGCTTATCATTCGCTTAGTCGGTTAAATTGATAGTATAAACATAGACCAGCTAGCCAATCTTATTTTGTTAAAATCAAACTGATGTCCACTTGTGATTTTCCAAACTCCGATCATGGAAAACAAGAAATTTTTAACGTGCTATTTTATTATAAAAAGCAAGCTTTCTATATATAATCTGAAGTTCTAAAAGAGATGGCACTTTCTCCTTTCTTCAGCTTTTGGTCAAAAGCATTTTCTTCAGGGAGAGTGTCGACTCGAGAGCAGATTGAGAATACTAATACTTTTAAAAGCAAAGCCTCTTTTCTCTGTAAGATCATAATGTGCCTGAGACACTATTCTCTATTTCCCGTCTCTTTCCCTTCTTCTTGGTCATCGGTTTCTTTTCTCCATTCTTTTCTTACTATTCCGACATGCAAAATTAAAATGCAAACTAATATTCCATTAACAACAATACAATTTAGGTTTATGGTCAATGAAAGTTGTGATCTCATTGCCTTCTTAAAATTTTACACTACGCTCATCCAGTTACAACATGCAAAGATATTTCAAGAAATTTTAGTTGGTCTGTTTTAAGGATTTAGGTTTTAAGGATCTAGAACTAAGCTTTCAGTATCATAATCATTTTTTTGGTTTGTTTAAGGATTTAGTTTTTAAGGACCTAGATCATAATCTTTTTTTTTAATTACAGAACAACCCATGACAAAATTTATTGCTTTTACACCTATACATGAACGTGAGATAAATTATTTGAAATATCTTGGATAAAATATTAAATATATTTTATTTTATTTTTAATACTAAATATCACAATCTATAAATATATATATATACATATCTAATTAAATTAGTGACAAAACTTAATTATATTGAGCTATTATCTCTAAAATTTAACTTAATATTGTATACATATATTAAAAATAATTTAATGCACTTAGGGTAAAAATTGAAAACATATGACTAAAAATTTATTAAGCTATCGTAAACATTGAAAGTATAAAAAACATAAATATAAATAAAAATAAGTTTAAATATGATTATATTTTGTAGGATGTCTTGTCCTGAAATAATTTTAAATTATACTAAGTTATGTGGAACACATTAATATAATAAAAATTATGATAAATTTAACCAATTATTAAAAAGTTATCATATTTAAAATAATTTACTCCTAAATATTTGCCATGTATGTTTGACACTACCTTAGTGAACGTGAAATAGGTGTGTATTAACGAAACCCAATCTAATAGAACATTAAAGTTGTAAGATGGAGTTAGTTGGAAGCCAGCAAACTGACATTTTAGGGGCTTTCTTAAGGCAGATGCTTGTGGACCACGAGACATAATGGCTTTAGATGGTTTTGGCACTTTGTTGGGGGAAGTCGATTTAAGTTGCTGTCTCCCATTTAATTTCCAAATTTTAGCTACCAAACTACAGAACAACTTAAGTCTATCTGCCCAAATCTTTTTCGAAACATGAATATATAACCATATGACACTTCTCACTTCTGTCCATGGACATGAATGATACTTCTATACATGGTTCCTTCACTTTTGCTTCGAACATCTTCCTGGACTTGGTTGCTGAATCAAGGATGCGTGTGTTTAGAACATAATTGTTCCAAGAAGCTCTCAAATGCTCCCATAAAATCCATATTGTACTCTTATATTGTTTTTCATTTAGTGGTTACTAAAAAAGGTAAATTAACTTATATAAACAAAGTAATCATCTTTTTTTTTTGGTCATGTTAATAATTAAAAAAAAATTCCTGGTTTAAATTTGTTAAGTTGTCATTTTGTGCTTATTTTCTATTTAATTATCTTTAATGTGTGGAAATTATTATCCGAAATTAATGGAATTATCTCTTAATTGTTTTCAGGTAATTTTCAACACTTTAAAGATGAAAATCGAATCAAAAGATGCAAAAGGAACAAAGAAAATCCGAAAATTCCAAATTGACAGCATATTTAGTGACTATGTGTGGGCATGTGCAAGGACAAAAATATTCTACAGATCTGTTTTCAAATTCAAATCCGAGATTTTCATAATCTTTGAAGACCATATTGCTATCTTATCAATGAAGATCTGCAACTTGAAGTGGTGCTAAGGATTATCTGTTGACGATCACGAGAAGGAAAGAGAAGAAGGATCGAAAAAGCATAAACGAGGAGAAAAGTTACTATTCACGTAGCTTTTGTTTTAGGATAGTTTTATATTTTTCTACATAATTTTTCTGCAGTTTTTCTTGTTTTCGATAGCCATAGATAGGTCTTTCATTTTTTGGATTTTCTTCTAAGAATGTTTAGATTCTTTAGAGAAAAACCAGGGATGGAGAGACTTTATATTTTGTTATTTTCTTTGATTTTCACTTTCGTTATGAGTAGCTAAACTCCTTTTCTTAGTTGAGAGAAACTATGTTATCATCTATTATGGGTGAGATGTTTCAATAAAGTTTGTTTTGTTAATGAACATTGAATGTCTTCCAAGTTACTTTTTTTCTAATTGAATTGGTTGATTTCTAGGTGTGTATCTAGGAATTGATTTGTTTAATAGCTAGATTAATGAAATATAACGTTAAGTTTTGTTAATCACAAGTAGCAATTATGATTACCTTTTTTACGTTAGAGAGGGAAATTCTAAGAAGACAGTCATCTTGATTAAATGCATGTAATACATATGTTATCTTGTTAATTGGTTTCTTAGTTCTTAACGCTATTATTCAATTGAACCTACGATCGTATCTAGGTTGTTGATTGATAAGAATATTTAGAATACATATTTCTATTCATTTACACTTAAGATAAAACATCCCCCAATGAATTTTTATTAATGAACTGAATTTTATATCAAGGATCCATTTTAGTGTGATAACATCGGTGACCAAAAATCAAAGTTTTCTTATTAAATTTTTAGATTCAATTATTTTAGTTGATTTCTGATTTTTGTCACTCTTTTCGAAATTGCCGCGAATTAAAGTCAACCTGCCTTTTACTTTGTTTTACTTTTAAACTCGCTAACCTTTATTGTTAAAAATTTCCCGTGGGAACGATCCCTATTTTTCACTACTATAATATTTTGTATTGATGGAAGTTGGTTTCTTTTTGAACTTGGTTGCAAGCAACAACAGTATCAAATTTTGGCGCCGTTGTTAGGAAATTTTTGACTGTTTATGTACATTTTGCGTTTGAATCAATATGAAACTTTGCATTACAATCCCAAAATTAAGAAAACAGCAAAGGCGTTAAGAAAGCAGACGAAAGAAAGACTAACAAGTACTAAGAGAAGAATGATAGAGGGAAAGGAACATGGATGCAAATCGCACTTTACGCCAATTGAATGCTCCAGCTGAGGACCGACAGCCTCATTGCATTAATTTTCCAAATTTGGGTAATAATAACACTTTTGAGTTGAAGTCAGGACTTTCACTTATTACCCACTTTTCGAGGAACAATGGGAGAAGATCCTTATAAGTATTTGAAGGAGTTTGATGTTGTTTGTATGGGGATGAAGCCTATTAATGTCACTAAAGAGCAGATAAAGTTGAGGGTTTTTCCCTTTTATTTGAAGGACGATGCCCAAGATTGGTTATATTATTTACCCGTTGAAAGTATTAGAACATGGGTAGAGATGAAGAAGTTATTTCTAGAGAAGTTTTTCCCAGCTGTCAAGGCTGCCAATATCAGAAAAGAAATATGTGATATCCGACAAAACACCAGGGAGTCATTATATGAATATTGGGAGAGATTTAAGAAGCTATGTGCAAGCTGCCCCTATCATCAAATCAGCGAGCAACTGTTGATTTAATACTTTTATGAAGGTCTTTTACCGACTGAAAGGAGTGTGATAGATGCTACAAGTGGAGGAGCGCTAGTTAATAAAACACCAACAGCTGTATGGGATTTGATTTCAACTATGGCTTCTAACTCTCAACAATTTGGAGCTCGGAATGATTATGGTTCAGGACATGTTAATGAGATGGGAGTTTCATCATTGGAAAGAAGATTAGATGATTTGACTTCTTTGGTGCATTAACTCGCGGTATCTAGGAAAGAGGAAGTTAAGATGTGTGGTATTTGTTCTATGGTTGGCCATCCTACAGATATGTGTCCCACTCTACAAGAAGACCAAGTTGAAGAAGCCAAGGCAATGGGTAGTTATTTGGGACAACCTCAAGGGAAGTATGAACCATTTTTAAATATATATAATCAGGGTTGGCGAGATCATCCAAACCTCCGTTATGGCAACATTCAGGGACAACAAGTAAGTTATAATTTTCAGCCATATAAACAGCCTTATGTGCTTAGACAACAACAGCAAATGGGACAAAGTTCTAGTGGAAATAATTCTTTGGAGGACATAGTCAAGATATTGGCCACGAATACTGTGAACTTTCAACAGAATACCATGAAATTTCAGCAAGATATGTAAGCCAGCACACAGAATCTTGAGACTCAAATGAGCCAAATGGCGATTACCATCAATAGGTTGGAGGCACAAAATTCAGGAAAGTTCCCTTCTCAACTTGAGGTGAATCCAAAGAAGAGTGCTTGTGCTATCACACTTCGAAGTGGTAAAGAGTTAAAGAAACCTACCCTAAAGGTTTCTAAGCGAGAGGTTAAAGAAGTAGTAGAGAAAGAAGTTCCAAAGCAGTCACAAGAGAAAAAGGAGGGTGATTCTTGCATTGTCACGCCTAAATTCAGTGTACAACCTCCTTTTCCTAGTCTTTTTGCCAAGCAGAAGGAGGAGGAGCAAAAGATAGAAATTCAAGAAACTTTTCGCAAGGTACAGGTAAATATTCCTTTGCTTGATGCTATTAAACAAATTCCTTGTTATGTTAAATTTCTTAAGGAACTTTGTATCTCAAAGGGAAAGTTAAGCGGCAATGAAAAGGTGCAACTGATTGAGAATGTTTTTGCTGTGTTTCAAAAGAAGTTACCTCCTAAATGCCCAAATCAAGGTATGTTCACAATCCCTTGTAAAATAGGTCTAAAAATTGAGAAAGCATTGCCAAATTTAGGTGCGTCGATTAATGTTATGCCTCAATCTATTTATGAATCTTTAAATATGGGGCTTCTAAAAGAAACTAGTGTCATAATCCAACTTGTTGATCGATCTAATGCCTATCTAAAGAGTGTTCTTGAGGATGTCCTAGTTCAAGTTGATAATATAATTTTTCCTCTTGACTTTCATGTCTTACATATGGGTAATGAAGATTCATCCACTTCAGTCCCAATTTTATTGGGAAGATCATTTTTGAAAACTTCACGAACAAAAATTGATGTATATGATGGGTCTTTGACTATGGAGTTTGATAGTGATGTGATTAAGTTCAATATTTATGATGCCATGAAATTTCCTAATGATGATCAATCTTTTGTTTCTGTGAGTTTTCTTAATACTTTAGTGCAGAAACATTCGGTTTAGATGGACCAAATAAATTATAGTCTTTATTAGAAAATAGCTTGGATATTCAGGAAGGAAAAACACTAGCCAATTATCTTGCTATTCCTGAGGAGCTGGATACCACTATCTAGATTTTAGAGCGGAGAAAATATTTGAAGGAACAGGTATGTTTTTTGGAGCTAACAAAAAATAATTTGAAGTTGTTTCTATGTCTTATACAACCACCAAATTTGGAGTTGAAGGCTCTTCCGGATAACTTGAAATATGTGTATTTAGGTTAGCATAAAACTCTTCCTATTATTATTTCGAGCAGACTAACATCTTTGCAGGAAACACAATTATTGGGTATGTTGAAAAAATACAAAGATGCTTTTGGATGGACTGTGGATAATTTGAAAGCAATTAGCCCATCAATTTTGTATGCACTAAATTTTATTGGAAGATGGAGCTAAGGAAATAAGATAGCCTCAATGAAGATTGAACCCACCAATGATGGAGGTAGTAAAGAAGGAGATTCTGAAGCTCCTCGATGTGGGAATAATCTATCCAATTTTAGACAGCAAATGGGTAAGTCCAATACAAGTGATTCCTAAGAAAATTGAAGTAACTGTAGTGCAGAACACTTTAAGTGAATTGGTGCCCACCCGTGTGCAAAATGGGTGGAGGGTTTTTATAAATTATAGGAAGTTAAATTCTGTTACTCGTAAAGATCATTTTCCACTTCCTTTTATTAACTAGATGCTTGAACAACTTATAGGGAAAACTCATTATTATTATTTATATGGTTATTCAGGTTATCACCAAATTTTTATTGCACTAGAGGACCAAGACAAAACGACTTTCACATGTCCTTTTGGCACCTTTGCTTATCAAAGAATGCCATTTAGATTATGTAATGCACCTGGCACATTCCAAAGGTGTATGGTAAGTATTTTCTCTAATTATTTGGATGATTGAATTAAAGTTTATATGGATGACTTTATAGTTTTTTATGAGTCTTTTGATACTTGCTTGATTTAACCTTGAAAAAATTTTCAAAGTTTGCATTGAAAATAACTTGATTTTGAATTATGAAAAATGTCATTTTATGCTTGATCAAAGAATAATCTTAGGCTACGTAGTGTCTTCTAAGGAAATTGAGGTTGATAAGGCTAAGATAGACATCATTAAATCTCTTCCTTACCCCATAAGTGTACGGGATGTTCGTTCTTTTCTTAGATATGTAGGTTTCTATTGATGCTTTATCAAAGAATTTTCGAACAGATGTGGAGTTCAAGTTTGACGAAACATGTAAGAAAGCATTCGATGAATTAAAAGCGAAGCTAATTTCTGTTCCAATAATCCAACCCCCATATTGGAGTCTCCCATTTGAGACAATATGCAATGCAAACGACTATGCGTTAGGTGTTGTTCTGGGGAAAAGGATGATCAAAGCACCATATGTGATTTACTATGCTTTGATGATGCTAAGCGACTCCTAGAAAAACTATTCAACAACAGAAAAAGAATTATTAGTAGTTATTTTTAGGCTAGAGATGTTCGGTTCATATTTGTTGGGCAAACATGTCATATTTATTTAGATCATGATGCGTTGAAGTATTTGCTGTCAAAAAAGGAAGCAAAGCCATGTCTTATTCATTAGATTCTATTACTACAAATATTTGATATGGAGATACAGGACTATCCCATTTTTTGGAACCCAAACATTTGGAGACATTTGACGAAAAATAGTACCTGCCCTTAACTATACTAAACCTGCTTTAGGAACACTTGAATAACCCTTATCATGGGTATCGGATTTGGGTGTTCTTTGGGGTAGCTTAAAAGAGGACTTCAAGATCTACCACTTTTTTGAAGACCTTGAAGACAGAGTCTATCTTCTGAAAAGTCAAAATGGACCAGACAGTGGAATTAGATGAATAGTAAATAGAGGAAGAAGTCTCGGTCATAAAAACAGAAAGAAGACGAAACAAAAGACAGACGAGGCGAAGAGGGCAGAGGAAATAAAAGAACAGACGAAGCGAAGAGGGTAAACAAAACAAAAGAATAGACAAAATGAAAGACAGACGAAACAAAAGTCTTAAGATGAAGCAGGGTCAACTTAAGACGAAGCAAAGTCTTAAATGAAGCAAAGTCTTAAGATGATGCGGGGTCAACTTACGATGGAGGAAAGTCTTAAGACGATGCGGGGTCAACTTAAGATGGAGCAAAGTCTTAAGACGATGCGGGGTCAACTTAAGATGGAGGAAAGTCTTAAGATGATGTTGGGTCAACTTAAGACGAAGCAAAGTCTTAACACGATGCAGGGTCAACTTAAGACGAAGCATCTTTACAGATGATACAACTCTATAGATGATATGACATCATCATAGACAATATGACATCATTATAGACAATACATGTTTACAGACGATGCATCTCTTAAGAAGAATGATGTGATTACAGATGATATGACATCATCAAAGATGATACTTCTTTACAGATGATACATCTTTATAGATGATGCATCTTTACAGACGATGCATCTCTTAAGATGAATGAAGTCATCACAAATGATGCATCCTTACAGATAAAATGACGTCATCACAGACGATACATCTTCCCCTTTATAAAGACCATAACTTTCAACTCTGAAGTCCAAAGTTTCTATACTATATGTCGATGGAAAGCTGGTCAATTGAACTACAACTTTTCAGAGGAAAACTTTAACTAATTTAGCCTCAATTAGTCTAGTTTCCCCTAGTAGTAAGCACACAACTTCTACACCTATGAAAGGCTTAGATCAAGAACTGTACATCTACTAAAGAAAAATGCACATACACCTAGAAACTTTTCAGTTTTTGTTTAGCTCATTTTCCCAAGCAACAGAAACTCATACATCACTTAATTACATCAATACACTTTGAACAAAGGCTTAACTTCAAAATATAACATATACAGGATGCTCGATGTTTACATGCTTATGAAGCTATCCCAAAAGTGAACAAATCAACTTAGTGACAAAAGCAACTATCTTGGAATTTGCCCAAATGCCTTACAAAGATCATTTATCTTCTCGATTTGCACCTGAGGAGGGAATAATGGGGTGAACTATATGGCTCAGTGGCTAATATATATATAGCCATTGACAATTGGCCACACATTCAAGCATATGTATATGTATGTCTAGCAATACTAGCATTCGTACTTTATTCAAACAATTTAAACATTGATTGATACAACTCAAACTTAATACACAACATAAACTTCAGCCATTTAAATATAACACTTTATTATGCACCATACTTGAACATCTAAAGATGAGATGTATAACAATTGGCTCGAGGGTTTCTTGAACAAAAAAAGAAACTGAAGTTTACTCCATGATCAAAACGAATCTACTTTTCAGATTTCATGTGCCACAAGCGGGCAGCCGGGAGAAGGCTTTACGTCGACGTGCACGTG
>JAOQMP010000208.1:31864033-31882151 GCA_027563575.1 Erythroxylum pedicellare | reverse complement strand
AATTTTAAACCATATAAAACATAAATAAAAATATGTCTAACCAAATCTTTTATATGGATTATAATATAAGTAAAACTAATATAAAAATAAATATTAAAATATATAAAAAGTCAAATAATATTATATAAATCTCAAAATAAATGTGAAGATATGATTGTAGATATTGTGGGAATTATATATAAAACATAAAGGTAAAAGGGAGTAAAAAATAGATTCATTAATTGATCTGAAAAATTTACTTAAAATTTTACCTTTTTGAAAAGCTTCAAATTTGAGCTTATAAAAAGTTATATTTTAGCTTCCAGAAAAATTATTTCTATAAAAAAATGCAATTAAATTTTATAATAAAACATCCAATATTTTTGGAAATAACTTTTATGGTGAAAAAATTGTTTATTCATTTTTTAAAAGTTGAACCAAACAAATACTTGGAATCAATCAAACAACTTGGAATCAAAACCAGCCGAGCATCATCACGAGCAACAACATTTGTCGGATCAGTTTCCGTTTAATAGAGAGCCCAGGGGGGCAGATCCTCTGTCCCCAAATTTATGTACTAACCCTGTCCTATTAAATCTAAACCATCCATTTATGTGGGTCCCACATAAATAAGTGGCTTGGATTTAATGGGACAGAGTTGGTACACCATTTTTGGGACAGAAGATTTCATCCGGAGAGCCCAGTACTGTTCTTCAGCTTGCAACCATCCGCCCTCAAATTCCCTCCTACCAATTCCAGCTTTGTCAGTCCACTCTGTTTCTCTAGCCAGTACCTAGCCAATCTGTCTCCATAAAGAAATTGCCTTGGTCATGCGAAATGACCCATAGCATGCAAAAATATGAGAAAGTATATACATATATATATATATACATATATATATATATATAATTTGTCAGTTATGATTATATATTGGCAAATTAATTAGAATCTAATCCAAAATTAATGGGGTAAATTCAATTTAATAGAATTCAGATTAAAATTCAAATTAAGAATTAATTTTAAACATTCAAGTTTAAATACTCATAGCTTAATTGAGTTTAAGTTCAATTTTAATAAATTATTCTCTAATTTTACTAATTATGAGAAATTAGTTCAATTTTAAGTAAAAATAAACTATTATGTTTAATCTGGAGTTAAATTTGAAATTAATTATATATATAATCTTCTTTTCTAACGTTTACTTTCTCAAAGTTTAAGCCTCGAGTTAAATTAAAATTAGGCACCCTTTAGAGTTATATAACAAATACCAACATTCAAAAGTTGGAATGACCATAGTGGCATAGTCACCAAGTTCATCTATACCCCAAACTTACTTCATGTTACTTTTAAGAGTATGCATGCATCACAGAAACGCATGAAACGTGTAGAACTTGTTTTGGGCCAGCTTTTATAAGGTTCGTCAAGTCTCATCATTGGACCATAGAAGGGGAAGTAAAGAAATGGACTACCAAGTTACAATGCTAAACTTAAAGATTGAATATCGGATATCGTTGTGTTATCATTCTTCTTGTTATTGGACGGGAAGCGTACGCCAAGTTCTTTATTTATACTATAAAGTTTTATTTTTTTTATTTTTGTTAAGATGTTTGTTCCTATATCTATTAATTAATTTTAGATATTATTTGTAATTAAACATATATATGTGGAATATCATTACCATATATAAGTTATCTCCCTTAGGTAGGATTCTTGAAGAAAAAGGCTGGTAATATAAGATTTATTTAGTATAATATCACCATATATTAATAATGATATTGTGTAGGCTTGTTGGTTATTTGGCAGCTATAATTTCGGTAATTCAAGTTATCTTTAGCAACTGCAATTTCGTTGATTGAAACTATCTTTGACTGCTGTATTTTGGTGATTGTAGCTATTATTGGCAGCAGATTTTATGATATTGGAGTTATCTATGATAGTAGCATTTCTCTATTGGGTCTGAATTTTTGGACACTTGAGTTATCGTTTTTGAAAAGGAAAAATTGGCAGAAGATTAATTAATATGTGTACAGCTGCATTTTTTTTGCTTTTGTGTAAACAATTACATGCCCTATGGAACTATTCTTGACATTTGCGTTTTTGCATATGTGGGTGAATAATTAGACTGCTTATCTATCGTTTTTGTGAGGGAAAAACATGTAGTAAATTTGATCAATTGTGCATTTGTGTTTTTCTAATATCTCAGTGATAGAACATATATTCGTTTAATGATTGTTATGGTTGTTGTGCATGGATCTTTTCAATAATTAATTCGATGGTTCACAGCAGAATTCTTATTGGACAACTTCTTATGATTACAGTTAATGAAGCTACAAATTTAAGGGAGTATTTTTATCTCAAGTGTTTTCTTAGTTTATGTTACTTTATCATCTTTATTATCAATCATTGTTGCAAAAATTCTCTGTTGAGGTTAGCATGAGGTGGTCGTATTATTGAGAGTGATTTAAGTACAAAGAATAGTGTCAAGGGTTAAGTGAGTAGGTTCAATAAAACTTCAAGTAAAACTATTGTATTATAAGTAAAAGTTGATCAAACTGAGTTAGGACCTTACAAACGTAGACAAGATTTGTCAAACTATATTATCAAATTTTTGTTATCAATTTGTTCGTTGAGTATTTAATTTTTTTGTTTGTATTTTTTTGGAATATGAGAAAATTTGTGAATGGATTCAACTGATAATGACTTCTACTGTCGATCTTTATTTCTTATGTTAGTTTATATACAACGCTTGCTGAAATATGCTACCAAGAATTTCTCCTATAAACTAGCAACTAGAATATACCATCCAAGATTATTGCCCCTAAAGTAGGAAGAGAATCAAGACTACAAGGCAACATGATATATTTAGAAGATACATGGAGAGATATTAAGAGCTGTGATCTTATCCAACTATCGCCCCCCCTCAAGCTGGCGGAGTCGGGTCTCGAATGCACAGCTTGTGAACAAAAGTGTCGAACGGTCCCTTCGACAACGCCTTGGTGAAAATATCCGCAAGTTGACCATGAGTAGAAACATATACTGGACGAATAGTGTTACGCCAAATTTCATCCCGAAGGAAATGACAATCCACTTGGATATGCTTAGTGCGACTATGAAAAATGGGGTTACGAGAGATATGAAGAAGAGCAGACTGGTTGTCACAATGGAGCAACATTGGTGAAGGGTGAGATATGCCAAGTGTGCGCAACAAACCATGGAGCCAGAGTAGTTCACACGTTGTATCTGCCATTGACCGATACTCTGCCTCTGCGAAAGATCGCGATACTTGGTCTTGCTTCTTAGTTTTCCAGGAAACTGGTGAGGAGCCAAGCTGGATGAACCAACCAGTCAAAGAATGCCGCGAAAGAGGACAAACAGCCCAGTTAGAATCACACCAACCATGAATGTGAAGGCCACATTATTTGTCTAGCAGTATACCACGTCCCAAGGTACCTTTAACATAGCGCACCACCCGAAGTGCCGCATCCCAGTGATCATCCTTCGGTTGTTGCATGAACTGAGAGAGTATGTGTACAGAGAATGCAAGGTCAGGACACGTGAAGCACAGATAAATTAATCGGCGATATTGGTCAGGACGCGCCAAGTCTGGACCTTGTGCAAGAGCAAGCTTGTGATTCGGCTCCATAGGAGTAGAAGCAGGGCGAGCTCCACAGAAACCAACCTCACTAACAATGTCAAAAGCATATTTGTGTTGGGACAAAAAAACACCACTAGGGCCCCTTGCTACTTCTACACCCAAAAAGGATTTCAATTTTCCAAGGTCTTTCATGTGAAAACAATTGCTCGGATATGTCTTAAAATCATGAATAGCCATGTCATTATTTCCCGTTATGATGAGATCATCAACATAAACTAAGAGATGAAGGAGTGTATCACCTCGACGAAGGGAGAATAGTGAATAATCTTCATAAGACTGCTGAAAACCGTAATCAACAAGAGCAGAAGATAGTTTGGTGAACCAACACCGAGGAGCTTGCTTAAGCCCATACAATGATTTTCGAAGACGACATACATCATCTGGACTAGATGGTGGAAATCTCATATAAACTTCCTCATCTAGATCCCCATGTAAGAATGCATTGTGGACATCCATTTGATGCAACTCCCAATCCCTTGCAGCGGCCACAGCCAACAAGAGACGAACCGTCACCATTTTGGCTACTGGGGCGAAGGTTTCATAATAGTCAATGCTAGCCTTTTGATGATTACCTAGAATTACAAGGCGAGCTTTACAGCTCTCTACCAACACGTCAGAATGATATTTTATTTTGTACACCCATTTGCACCCTAGAGTTTTTTTTTCTAGGAGGAAGAGTGGTGACATCCCAAGTACCATTCCTTTCAAGAGCCGTCATTTCATTTTGCATTGCCTCAAGCCAGCATTGCTCCTTAATAGCCTGAGCAAAAGTACTTGGTTCCTGTATAGCTACTATGGCAGCAAGAAAGTGCTTATGTTGAGTATTAAAATAAGCACTATGTAAAACATTGGGTAAAGGATAGGACTCACCGGGAGCATGTCGTGGTGTGGATGAGCATGAAGATGGACTAATCTTCCGGACTGTATGAGTGATGAAATCACGAAGAAGGATTGAAGGCTTGTGCTGTCTTTGGCCACGACCGAAAATAATAGCACCATCCTCTTGTGCATGGGTCTCTTCATTTCGTGCAACTTCAAAGACGTGGGTATCTTCATGGCGTTGCATGGTGGAGCATTCATTAAAATTGTCTTCATCCAAATCGTTTGGACCATGTGTAAGATCATCTTCAGTGGAAATAATATTTTCTATTGGCAAGGAACTATCATCATCCATATTGCTAAGCAAGTGTGACAGGTTGTTTAGCTGATAACATTGGGAATTTGGTCTCATAAAATTCCACATCACGAGAGACCAGCAATGTATCAGTATCTAAATCATACAATAGCCACCCTTTCTTCCCAGGTGCGTAACCAATAAAAACACACTTCCGAGAACGAGAAGCAAACTTGTCTCCACCCCGAGCTTGGTTGTGTGCATAAGCCAGACATCCAAACACTCTAATTTCGTTATAAGAGGGAGGTGCTCCATATAACAATTCATAAGGAGTGCGACCATCAAGTAAAGGAGTTGGCGTGCGATTAATCAGATAACAAGTAGCAAGAACGCATTCACCCCAGAAGCGGATCAGTAATCCTCCTTGAAATCGAAGAGCGCGAGCCACATTGAGGATATGACTATGCTTGCGCTCGACTCTTCCGTTCTGCTGAGGTGTCCCGACACAAGAGCTTTGCAAAATAATACCTTGATCAGAAAAATAATTTTTCAGACTGGTAATCTCAGTGCCATTGTCACTACGCACCACCTTGACCTGTTTATTATACTGCCGTTCAATCATTTTAAAAAACCGAGCAAACATTGATGGTACTTCTTTTTTATCAACCAACAAAAAACCTAAACTCCTCTAGAAAAATCGTCCACAATGGTGAGGAAATATGATGCTCCACACGAAGAAATAGTACGATAAGGACCCCATAAGTCACAGTGAATCAAACTAAATAAATCAGAGGCAGTCTTATTATTAACGGGGAACTTTTTCTGAGTTTGTTTTGCTCGATGACAAATTTCACAATCTGTACTAACATCAACATTCTTAGAGGAAGCAACAACAGGTAACTGCTTAACAACTTGAAACGAAGGATGACCCATACGCCTATGCCATAATTCTAACGACGATGTTTCTGTCACCTTGTAAGCCTTCAAAGACACCATGTCCTGGAAATAGTATAGTCCATCTTTTTAGGTCAAAGGGGCTAGGTTTTGGTTTTGAGGGAGCCATAGCTCTGATACCATGAGAAAATTTGTGAATGGATTCAATTGATAATGACTTCCACTGTCGATCTTCATTTCTTACGTTAGTTTATATAAAACGCTTGCTAAAATATGCTACCAAGAATTTCTCCTATAAAATAGCAACTAGAATATACTATCCAAGATTATTGCCCCTAAAGTAGGAAGAGAATCAAGACTACAAGGCAACATGATATATTTAGAAGATATGTGGAGAGATATTAAGAGTTGTGATCTTATCCAACCATCACCCCCCTCAAGCTGGCGGAGTTGGGTCTCGAATGCGCAAATTGTGAACAAAAGTGTCAAACGGTCCCTTCGACAACGCCTTGGTGAAAATATCCACAAGTTGACCATGAGTAGAAACATATACCGGACGAATAGTGTTACGCTGAATTTCATCCCGAAGGAAATAACAATCCACTTGGATATATTTAGTGCGGCTATGAAAAATGGGGTTACGAGAGATATGAAGAGCAGACTGGTTGTCACAATGGAGCAACATTGGTGAACGATGAGATATGCTAAGTGTGCGTAACAAGTCATGGAGCTAGATTAGTTCACACGTTGTATCTACCATGGACCGATACTCTGCCTCTGCGGAAGATCGCGATACTTGGTCTTGCTTCTTCTTTTTTCAGGAAACTGGTGAGGAGCCAAGCTAGATGAAGCAACTAGTCAAAGAACGCCACGAAAGAGGACAAGCAGCCCAGTCAGAATCACACCAACCATGAATGCGAAGGTCACATTGTTTGTCTAGCAGTATACCACGTCCCAAAGTACCTTTAACACAGCGCACCACCCGAAGTGCCGCATCCCAGTGATCATCCTTCAGTTGTTGCATGAACTGAGAGAGTACGTGTATACAGTATGCAAGGTCAGGACACGTGAAGCACAGATAAATTAACCGCCCAACTAACCGGCGATATTGGTCATGACGTGTCAAGTCTGGAACTTATGCAAGAGCAAGTTTGTGATTTGGCTCCATAGGAGTAGAATCGGGGCGAGCTCCAGAGAAACCAACCTCACTAACAATGTCAAGAGCATATTTATGTTGGGACAAAAAAACACCACTAGGGCCCCTTGCTACTTCTACACCCAAAAAGTATTTCAATTTTCCAAGGTCTTTCGTGTGAAAACAATTGCTCAGATATGTCTTAAAATCATGAATAACCATGTCATTATTCGCCGTTATGATGAGATCATCAACATAAACTAAGAGATGAAGGACTGTATCACCTCGGCGAAGCGAGAATAGTGAATAATCTTCATAAGACTGCTGAAAATCGTAATCAATAAGAGTAGAAGATAGTTTGACGAACCAACACTGAGGAGCTTGCTTAAGCCCATACAATGATTTTCGAAGACGGCATATATGATCTGGATTAGAAGTGCGAAAACCTGGTGGAAGTCTCATATAAACTTCCTCATCTAGATCCCCATGTAAGAATGCATTGTAGACATCCATTTGATGCAACCCCCAATCCCTTGCAGCGGTCACAGCCAACAAGAGACGAACCATCAGCATTTTGGCTACTGGGGCGAAGGTTTCATGATAGTCAATGCCAAATGATTATCTAGAATTACAAGGCGAGCTTTACAGCGCTCTACTGACCCGTCAGAATGATATTTTATTTTGTACACCCATTTGCAACCCAGAGCTTTTTTTTCAGGAGGAAGAGTGGTGACATCCTAAGTACCATTCCTTTCAAGAGCCATCATTTCATTTTGCATTGCCTCACGCCAGCATTGCTCCTTAATAGCCTGAGCAAAAGTACTTGGCTCCTGTATAGCTACTATGGCAGCAAGAAAGTGCTTATGTTGAGTATTAAAATAAGCACTATGTAAAACATTAGGTCAAGGATAGGACTCATCGGGAGGATGTCGTGGTGTGGATGAGCATGAAGATGGAATAATCTTCCGGATTGTATGAGTGACAAAATCACGAAGAAGGACTGAAGGCTTGTGCTGTCTTTGGCCACGACCGAAAATATTAGCACCATCCTCTTGTGCATGGGTCTCTTCATTTCGTGCAACTTCAAAGACGTGGGTATCTTCATGGCGTTGCATGGTGGAGCATTCATTAAAATTGTCTTCATCCAAATCGTTTGGACCATGTGTAAGATCATCTTCAGTGGAAATAATATTTTCTATTGGCAAGGAACTATCATCATCCATATTGCTAAGCAAGTGTGACAGGTTGTTTAGCTGATAACATTGGGAATTTGGTCTCATAAAATTCCACATCACGAGAGACCAGCAATGTATCAGTATCTAAATCATACAATAGCCACCCTTTCTTCCCAGGTGCGTAACCAATAAAAACACACTTCCGAGAACGAGAAGCAAACTTGTCTCCACCCCGAGCTTGGTTGTGTGCATAAGCCAGACATCCAAACACTCTAATTTCGTTATAAGAGGGAGGTGCTCCATATAACAATTCATAAGGAGTGCGACCATCAAGTAAAGGAGTTGGCGTGCGATTAATCAGATAACAAGTAGCAAGAACGCATTCACCCCAGAAGCGGATCAGTAATCCTCCTTGAAATCGAAGAGCGCGAGCCACATTGAGGATATGACTATGCTTGCGCTCGACTCTTCCGTTCTGCTGAGGTGTCCCGACACAAGAGCTTTGCAAAATAATACCTTGATCAGAAAAATAATTTTTCAGACTGGTAATCTCAGTGCCATTGTCACTACGCACCACCTTGACCTGTTTATTATACTGCCGTTCAATCATTTTAAAAAACCGAGCAAACATTGATGGTACTTCTTTTTTATCAACCAACAAAAAACCTAAACTCCTCTAGAAAAATCGTCCACAATGGTGAGGAAATATGATGCTCCACACGAAGAAATAGTACGATAAGGACCCCATAAGTCACAGTGAATCAAACTAAATAAATCAGAGGCAGTCTTATTATTAACGGGGAACTTTTTCTGAGTTTGTTTTGCTCGATGACAAATTTCACAATCTGTACTAACATCAACATTCTTAGAGGAAGCAACAACAGGTAACTGCTTAACAACTTGAAACGAAGGATGACCCATACGCCTATGCCATAATTCTAACGACGATGTTTCTGTCACCTTGTAAGCCTTCAAAGACACCATGTCCTGGAAATAGTATAGTCCATCTTTTTAGGTCAAAGGGGCTAGGTTTTGGTTTTGAGGGAGCCATAGCTCTGATACCATGAGAAAATTTGTGAATGGATTCAATTGATAATGACTTCCACTGTCGATCTTCATTTCTTACGTTAGTTTATATAAAACGCTTGCTAAAATATGCTACCAAGAATTTCTCCTATAAAATAGCAACTAGAATATACTATCCAAGATTATTGCCCCTAAAGTAGGAAGAGAATCAAGACTACAAGGCAACATGATATATTTAGAAGATATGTGGAGAGATATTAAGAGCTGTGATCTTATCCAACTATCAGAATATTAACAGTTACTTTTCATTAAGCATCCAACAAAAACAACTCAAAGCAATTGAGGCAGAATCAAATTTTGCGAAACCTCATCCTTCAAAATTTTCAATTTTTGTTTTAAGAACTATACCCTTGTAGTGATAATTAGACTACAAAATGCATGTGGAACATAAAAAGCACGTTCCTTGAGGGACCTTCATCCATCATGCTAAGGATACGAACCTCTAGCCTAACCTACCTTTATAAGCAACTTTCCTTTTACTTTTCTTTTTACTTCACAATATATTCTAGCAAAAGATAAATTATGTAGACAAATATAATTGTTGAAATAAGGCTTGATGTTCTTTTTAGGTATGAAAATAAAGTAAAATATCATCAATGTACATTAAAACACTTGATAAGATTTTGTCGTAGATTATAGCTTTTTGAAACAATGATGAACCGACTTTTAGTTCAAATGACATGACTATCCACTGATATTAGACATTAAAAATGCATAATGATATTTTATGTCGATCCTTTAGGTCAATACTAAATTGTTAAAATTAAGCTTTTAAGTCAAATTTTGAGAATATTTGGATCTCTTTCAGAAATAATACCTACGTATTTATCTTGAGCAAAATAAACTTATCGTCTTGAAAAAATGAATTAGAAGTTTAAATTTGATTCAAAACTTGATAGTTTATCCGACAGATATAAAAACAAGCCACTCCAAATCGAGGGTTGGGCAAGCTAGGCGATGCTTCTTTAGGTACTTATTGTTCTTGAGATCCGTCACTCTCAAGTCGTTTCTAGCTACTAGATCTATCAGATCTGGTTGTTAGTCTCACAATCTCAGACCTTCTCTCACCTCCTCTCTCTACGTAAGCTTGCTTTCTTCGTTTGGGTAAGAGATCGATGTTTCTAATTTCAATTCTTAGATCTATGATTTTTTGATGAGGTTGTTCTATTATGATGATCTGATTGACTTCTAGATCTATCATTTGTTGTATACTGCTTTGATCTGTTCTAGTTTTCATTCCATATCGGTTATGTTCTCCTATTGTTAGTCAGATAGTTCTTAGCCACTTAAGATAGCTCGAGTTTTCTTTTCTTAATTTTGTGGTGGCTCTTTTTCTGTTTAGATCTTTTTAAGTTGGTGGGGTGCTTGCATATTTTGTGACTCTGACTACCTACCTTGCTCTCTAGTGGTGAGAACTTAGTCCATTTGAAGTTCCTGTTCTAAGATCTGGACTTCATTTGCATACTACTACTATTTATTTCATGAGAAAGTTCAAGTTATAAGCTTGGAGAAATGGAGAAACTTCATTAGAATTTAGATGTAGTCTTGGCGCACAACCTTTCATTTTAAATGCTAGTTACAAAATGTTGTGTGCCTTGTCTCTATTGACAATTGTGCATGTCTAGGACCCTCGCTTTGTCGGTATTTTCTATCTCATGTGCTCCTAATGTTTCTTATTGTTGTATAGTGGTGGATGTTGTGATGATGAACTATTGTTTCGATCTAGATTTTACATTGTTAAACAGTTGTCAAAATGTTTATTGTTTCATGCTATGTGGCTTTTGGTCAACATTCAACTGTTAGCTAACATTGTCTTGTACACAATGTTTTATCGATTTTCTAGTACACAATGGAGCATGTATGAGTTTTTTTTTTGTGAAAGTTTGAAGCTTTCTGAGTTGTGGTTAGATAGACGATTATTTGGTTTGTTTGAATAAGCGATGTGAAAACTCATAGCGCAACTAGCAACAAGAAAAGCCGGTCTTTGCAGGAGTGTAAGGTAATATTAGATTATGGTCACCATCAGGTATTTATATATATACTGCCATTTTTTTATTTATGTATTTACCCTTTTAACCTGTATCACTCTTATCCTATCATATCTATATGTGAGTCTACTGAAAACAAACTCTCTAGTATGTAGAAGTAAGGTTGCGTACTATTAGACCCCTCACTGCGGGAATTCGAGATATGATGACGATGATATCTCTTCAATTTCAACAATTACATCAACAATTAATTAAGTTGCACAACTTGATTCAAACATAAGAACATATATTAACCAGCAATATTGTGCACCAGGTATTTTTAAGAACGAAAGAGAAATTCAAATAGTCCAAGAAAATCGTTTATTATTTTCAGGTTCAACAAATGTACAATGATATAAGGACGACTAGGGTAAAATTTTCACTGACATCTCACATTTATAACTTCTTTTTTTAAGTAGAGGAAATTGAAACTCTTTTTACAGTTGAAATCCCGGTAGAAGTTTCTTTCAAGTCTTAACTCGAATTCTTGTAAACAACTAGGAAATAAACTCGCTGATTTTGAGAGTTGAGCACTTTAAAGGGATGCAAGTTTTTGTCTAAAAGAAATAGGCAAAAGGGTACGGTTTGAGCTCGTGGTTTCTGATTTTTGATACGAGGGGTCAAAGTTCTGCTGGCGTAATTCAGGACCTAAGTTCTGGCACAAGCAAGCTAATAAAGATAACGTTTATTTATTTATTTATTTTTATATTAATAAAATTTATAATTATTATGTTTTTTAGAGTATATTACATAAACTAGAAAACGAACGTAGTATTTTATAGCTCTCATATAAAATATTTGCCATAAGATAAAAAGCCACACTAAATAATGCTTAAATATTTGCCATATATGGTTATTTAAATTAGGACAGAGGCACTCTTTCCATTTGCTGCTGCTTCACTCGAAGTACTTTTGAGCTCGGATCCTCTATTTAACCACGACTCGTTTTGGTCATTGAATAAATCATCCTTTCCAATGGCGAAAACGATAGACAGGGAAAAGAGAATTCGAGGTGAGTACCTTTAGAGTCTGCACGGTCGGTGTTGTATAAATTGTCTCCTTTTGCTCGGAAGCTGGTGTTGACTACAGCTTTAGCTTGCGATAAAACGTAAGAAGAAAATGCTGTGAATCAGTGTCGACAATTCCAGTACCAGTCCTTTTAAAGTTTTGATGCTCTCATTTCCTCCTGAATCCAAACACAAATGTATGTACTCTCGTTGTGGATCAATCGATGTTGTTTCTTCTTTATATACAATCACAAAAGCAGCATTATTATTATGTACGATTAATGCTTGGCAAGGGGTTTGAATCCTATTGGAAAACAAAATGGAAATAAGTTTTATGAATCTTCTTTGTTAAATCCATTCATTTAAGAATTTAATTTAATATTGCCTACCAAAAGATTTTAAAGTAATACACAATATAGTAGTAAAAATATTCATTTGAGGTTTTCAAGTATTTGTTTTCCAGCAACACTTCCTTTAATTTGGTGGGCTATCATTTTTCTTCTTGAATAATAAAGGTGGACTCTCTTCTACCTTTTAAAACGTGTACTAGATAAATAAATCAAGTGTATTAAATAAAAAATCAATATTAGATAAAGAAATAAAGGATATATTATTTAAAATATATTTGATAAATTATAATTCAAAATCAAATAATTGACTAAATAATAATAAATTTTTAATCAAAAGAGTGATTTATACTTTAATATTTAAAAAATTAATTTCTTTCTTTTTAATATTATTTTATATTTAAAATAACACTTATTATATTGTAAATAGTGTTAAAATAGTAATAAAAATAACCTTAATAATTTATTTAAAATTTTGATAAACATTAAATTAAAAACTTCTGATTATTATATACAAATTATTTTAAAGATTATATCAATGTTTATTATAAGCTAAATTAATAATTTATATATTAAAATTTTAAACATTTAGGATGATTGAGTATAGTAAAAGATAGAGAGTATGATGCAGGCTGACGCCTATCTTATCAAGCTGCCAAATCAGTAGGACCAATGCAGAAGTTATGTACTACAACCGAAAGCTTTTTTTTCCCCACGAAGTATCCTAAGAGGGTCTCAACTATGGGAAGGCACTTTTAAGCCATTTATATTCAGACTAATTTCCGCTCAAGCCGGGTAGGTCTCTTGCTGGAGGCAAAACTCTGACTCAAAGTTTTAAACGACTGCATACATGAAACGGTTTGAACCCGCGACCTCACTTAAGCCAGGAGAGCCCCTTACTAACTCGCCTTACCAAATCGAAAGCTTTCAATTGACTATTTGAACATTTGCGACTTATCTTTCAAACTCACGTATATAACAGACATTAGAAAAAAGCCACCCTGAGAAAATTTCTCTCGGTACTGCTACTATCAGAGCTACAAGGGGTGTTCAATATGTATAGATATATGCTCGCATGTTTGCCTTTAAATAAAGAAAAGTAGAGGAAGGATTAGGGTTAGGGGAGCGTAGGGTAAAATAAAAGTAGAAGTCTTTAACAGACACAGATCCCAATGGAATGCAGGAAGAATGCCCAACCTTGGTTGCTGAAACCCATTCTTTTTGTTCTAGCATTAAGGAACTTACTTTGTCTGGCTAAAACAACACCTTTAAGAAGACCATCAGTTAACCAAAGTCGGATTGTAAGCTACTGAACTGTCTAGTAGATTATTGTTAAACAACACAGGAGCCTTTGTGACTATTGGTAAATTCTAGGTATGATGGTCTATCAAAGTCTTTCTCTCTACAGACATACAACTCTCAGCTTTTCTCTTAGGAACCTTACACCCTTCACAACTCTTTTCCCCCTTTTAAAACAATAGTTGCAACAATACCTACACTCTTTTCCCCGTTAAACTCTAATCTCACAGCAAAATTTTTTTAAAAGCAGTCACAGACTGTCTTAGACTTTCTGATACATAAGATCCTTAGAAGAGGCGAGTGTAGAGCATACTTGTCTTTGTACTAAGCCAGATAGTAACATCACTTTAGACTTGAAGCTTTCAAGAGAGGAAGAACTTACAGAGAATAAAAAACACTCAAACCAAACTTTATTAAACTAATCTTCAACATAAGAAGAACCAGGTTACAACTGTTATAGGCAAAGCAAGGGTAACGAAGCAAATCTCTCAACAGACATACACATTACAACTTTAAAAAAAGAAAGTACCTTTAAAGTACAATCATCACTCCTTTAACAAAGCTACTTTTAAAAAGGAAACTTTTTAAAAAGCAAACAGTATGAAGATAAGATGAAATCTTATACAGTAGTTTGTGGGCCACAAAAGTTTTTTTCATCAAAAGACTCAAAAGCAAAAACTCCAAAAAGACGAGTCTTATTATGAGAGTTGGGATCTAAGGCATTATTTGTCACGAATTGGTTCATGCCACGATTGACGATTGGATGGAGAGTCTGGATCACTTGAGCTATCAGTATCAACTTGATAGGTTTTTTGTTCTTTACTGGGACTAAGCTCACATAAGTGAAGTTTATTCAGAAATTGATTTAACTCGTTTCATTAGGACTGTAGTTATCATCATCTAGGTCCTTAGCATCCTGAAAGATTGAGTTAAAAGGCTGAGAAGGTCCTACAATATCTGAGATCGATTCTTTTATATCATACTGAGGACTATTGAAACCTGGTATATCAACATGTGGTGCTTCTGGTTCACCAAGAATAAATTTGCCAGGGTATGGTCTAATAGAGGTGGAAATGAATGGTGTATTGGGGAAATGATTTACTTCTTTAAGAAAATCTCTAAGAGATTGAAGCATACTGTTTTGATGTCATGGCCAGTATAATGATGTATGATAAAATTGGACACGATGTTCTGTCTAAAGGACACTAGTATGTGTTTCTCAATATGGACGATTGAGGATCAACAAGCAATGAGTAGATTGTCATCTAGTAGAAGCTTTCCATAGACGATGTTGTGAGATTATCAGAGAACATTGTTGCTTCCACTGATCTAGTGGTTGAAACCACTTAAGAAATGTCCATAACAAAGAGCTTCCATTGTTTACATCACAGAGATGTTGATAGAGCTGAAGAGGAGATATAGTGACAGCGCAAGCATAAAGGGCAGAGAGTGCTCAAAGATACCATAATGTGTTTTCAGAAAGATGATCATGGAGAAAAGTCACATTAAGGTAAGGTGCTTTTGAGGTTGAACATTATGGGACTTCTATAGGAGTTATGTTCAAGAAGAAACTGATGCAAATAATAAAACAAACTCATACAATCAAGTGAGACAACTTTAAAAACACTAGTGGGTGTACTAGTAATAGGAGGAAAAGATTTCTTTGAGAAGGCAAAGAGAGGTTAACTATCCATAAAAACTTGAGAACTAAAAACTTTAAAAGATGAAAGAGTTGTAACGTTACTTGGCTTAAGAGGATATTTATAATGAAAAAAGGAAGGGAAAATATCAGGAGGCTAAGGTGGATGCTGTCTATCAGGAGGCCAAGGTGCATTTTGTCTTAGTAACTTAGATAAACATGAAGTATAAGCTGACACGTATGGTATGAACTCACGAATGTAATTAACAATCCCGAAGAATTGTTATATCTGTTTCACGATGAGATGTTCATCAAGAAAGTGTAACAACTCTTGTGCAATATGTACCAGGCTGGTAGAATCCATCTTTGAAATGTATACCCAAAAATTCAATTTCTTTAGTTCCAATAAGGCTTTTCGAGGCTGAATGCATAATGCTATGTTGTTTAGTAAGATCCAAGAATTGTTGCAATATGGTCTGATGTTCCTCATAGGTATTGAGAACAGGAGAATCTTATCGATGTAAATGATTGTACTGTAGAGGATAGGTTCATAGATCTTGGTCATTGTTCTTTGAAATAGTGATGGGGCAACTTTAAGCTCAAATGGCATAATAGGCCATTGGTACTGTGCATTGTGAATGCAGAATGCAGTCTTGTATCTCTCAGTTAGGTGAATATTTAGTTGCCAGAATCCTGCTTTAAGAGTAAACTTGGAAAATATAACAGCTTCTTTTAGAAATAGTACCTGAGTACTGATCATTGGAAGAGGAAACTTGCGTCTTGCAGAAATGCATTCAGAGGCTTATATTTAATTACTAATATCTTTTTTCCACGCTTTTGCTTTGAACTTTTGTTGACATAAAATACCTAGCAAGCCCAATCTGATTTTTTGGGCTTAATCAATCCTTCCTTCAGAAGGATAGCACACTCATCTTGTGCAAGCTTTAGGTCATCAGGGTCATCCTTGGATGTGTGACTTTCGTGGGATTAATATCCTCAGTCTCTTTTAAAGGTAGACTTATGAAAAAAGTTAACATTTTTCCACAGAGGATATGGGTTAGAAAATTGTGCATGTAATTCAGGACAATATTCCAATAGTTTATCTCTTAGCGGTGCATATGGTGTAGGAACTTGAGAAAGTTCAAACATATTTTTATGTCAGTGTCGGGACTGAAAATGATCGATACCTTAGGATTGTGAGTAGAATCTGTAAAGGTGAGGCTTTACTGTATAAATCCATACCAATAAGAATATCTAAGCCAGGTAGATTGCTTCCAAGTACCTTAGTCCAAACTGTAGATTGTGGAAAGAATCATATCCCAACCTTTCTTTTTGTAACAAGCCTGATGTTGAAAGAATTGCCATCTGCAGCTGTAAAATACTCAACATGTGAGGTCCAATGCTTCAGAGGGTAAAATGTTGGGCTTCATGATTATACGACTGGATCTAGTATCTATAAACCCAATAAATTTGATGGGTCTATCATATTTATCTTGTCTGAAGAGTTGGATATGGATGTATGGTCAATGAAATGGAGTACAATCTAACTTCATACAGGTCTATTGTAGCATGTATAGTTCATCATCCTCTAGAGAAGCAGAGGAGTCAGAGGATTCTTCATCTTCAGGGGTCGTGACAGAAAACTTTGGGTCCTCATCTTCATAAGATTGTTCTTCAATCAGATCTTCAAAGTTATTGGAAGAATGAATAGGCAAAATTGATTGCAACTGCTTCAATAACTTTACGTCCTTCTTTGTTTTAAGAGGACAAGTACGTGCAAAGTGTCATTGTTGTCCACAGAGAAAACAACGATCAGCTTTCTGGCGATGAGAGGATTCCTTAAAGAATCTAACCATTCTTCTCTTCTTACCATTCTTTCTCTCATATGTTTTTCTGAGAGGCTTGTAGCCTTCTATTTGTCTGCGGAACTTTCTTCTATGATAGACTTGTTGAAAATAAGCTTCCTTCTTGTTATGACAATGACAAGCCTTTTGGTCTTTGCACTTGATTAAGGCTTCTTGCAAGCCTGTTTGAGTAGTGGACCACCCTTAATGATGTTCTTGAATAAGGCATGTTGATCACATAACTTATCAATAAAGGCTAAAGTAAGCTGGTAAATTTCTCCAAGAGACATATTAGCCACATCTCGTTGTAAAGAAATAATGGTCCTTTGTAACTCATGTTGCAGTTGATTTGGAAGGGATGAGATAAAAGTATATCAAAAATTAACATCATTCCAACTATTAAGAAGATAGTACCTTTCTGCCAGAAGTTGATAATGCTTTTGTAGATCACGCTTGTCAAATGAACAACATTTTATTGCAAAATATTCCGGACAGATCTGCTTATCAATAAGGTAAAAGTCACTAATGAATTCCTTATAAATTATTCCAAGAAGAGTTTTGACTGTAATGACTTAGATATACTGAAGTTTGTGATAGTTGTTAATACTTTGCCACTATTCTCGTAAAGTACCAGTGAAACAAGATGTAAAATCAGACAAAATATCCTGTAATGGATTATTCGGTCAAGTCATTTGTAGATATATCCATGCACCAAATTCTTACAAGCAATCTCTCTATTTCTTTGGGGGTAGATCATCAAAAGTGAACCAAGGTCCTAAAGTAGGCCTGGTTTGAATAGCTGGTTGAGCAGGTGCTGCCTGTGGTGCTGGTTCAGGTTTGAAAGGTTCAGTATTTGTGGATTCTGATTCACTTATTTCTGGTTCAACTTCAGTAGGTTTAGGCATAGTTGTCAGAAC
>JAOQMP010000208.1:31846801-31863933 GCA_027563575.1 Erythroxylum pedicellare | reverse complement strand
ACTCCCTTATCTTAGGATATGTATCGGAATGACCTACGGGCGTCCCGGTGTGTACCCTAGGGTAATGGGGTGTTACACTTATGTTATGTGAAATGTTGGTGTTTGAGTTATGTTTATATGGAATATTGGTATTTGACTTATGTTATGCAGAATGTTGGTGTGTATTTGAATTATGTTATATGGAATGTTGGTGTTTAAGTTATGTTTATGCTGAATGTTCATGTTTGAGTTATGTTTTTTTTTCTAAATGTTGATGTTTGACTTATTTTTATATGGAATGATCATGACTTATATTAATGCTGAATGATGTTGTTTGACTTATGCTTATGTGTAATGTTGATATTTCAGTTATAGATATTCAATATAATGGCACCTACTAGAAACAAAGGAAAGAAGGTGGCAACTACCAAAATTGATCCGAACCAACAACAACTAGATTAATCCAACCCTATCAAACAACAACCACCGAGTTCATCCGCCAATGAAGCCAGTCAACAATAACTTCTATGTACCTCAACTAGTGCTGAGGGATCTTCATGTCTGTTAATCTTTACCACCTATAATTAGACTTATGCTCAAATATATATTTACATGTTTAATGTCTTTTTTCTGATCATTATTCTTTTGTTGTCAGGTTCCAATACCGATATCAGAAAGAGAGGTAGAGGTATCACTAAAGGTTCTAAGTTGCAACGCACGAATGTTGCAATGAATAGTAAGTTGTCTATGCATATTGATAGCACGCAAGGTCATCCTATTGACAAGATTCAATCGGCTAAATTATCTAATAAGTTAGGTGTCATTGTCAGGACGAAATTGCCTTACCTTCAGTATGCCAGGCAGTTGAAGCAAGACAACTTTCTAAAGAATGCTTTGGACAAAGTTTTGGTAATTTTTCCATTTATTTAATTATATGCAATTTTGTTTTACTTATTTAAAGATTAATTTAACTTTTACTTGTTGCTCACAAAAGAAGCTCAATATCGTCAATATTGAGAACCCTAAAGTTTCTAGCTGTGTGAGTTCACTGTTGAAACAAAGGGTGAAAGATCATCGTTATTGACTCCATAAATACTAAAAATCTTTTCCTTCAGATAAGAAGGCAAGGAGACATTTTCCCGAATAGATGACTTTAAAAAATTGGAGCAAAATATGTGATTATTGGCCTCTACTAAGGTTAAAGTTTGTCTTATTTCTCTTCACATTTGCTTCCATTAATCTTGTTACACAATTTAATGACTATTTCTTTTCTTTATTTAGGAAAAGTATGAGAAAGTCAAGGTTAACAGATAAAAAA
This sequence comes from Erythroxylum pedicellare, assembly GCA_027563575.1. NCBI lineage: Eukaryota > Viridiplantae > Streptophyta > Magnoliopsida > Malpighiales > Erythroxylaceae > Erythroxylum > Erythroxylum pedicellare. Next base: position 31,862,636 of record JAOQMP010000208.1, on the reverse strand, counting down.
TGAAAACTCTTCACAACACTGGCTCTAAATCATTTGATGTCGTACGAAAAGAATTTTTAAGTTTTTTATTTAGAAATTATTATATCAGTAAATACAATATTATCTATTATGTTTCATTTTTTTTTCATAAAACAGGGTCAGAATCAACTATATGGAGAAGAGTGTGATAGGATCACACTCTACAAATTGACACATTATAAGGAAGATGAAGGTTGGACATCTAAAAAAGCACTGAATAATTATATAAGTATAAAAATTTTAATTTTAATGTTAATTTATTTTTGTAGTACTAACGAATAACATTTGAATTAAATCTTAATTTTGGGTTTTTAATTTTAGAATAAGATGCAGAAGTTGTTGCAAAGATCATTGTCTGACGAAAATGAGCCAAATGTAGATGAAATTTGCAATAATGTCCTTGATACAAGATCAAGCTACATCAAAGGTCTTGAGTTTGGCTCTAAGCCAATTGGTTCATCCTCATCAAGACCAAGATATGTAACGACACTTTAAAAGGAAAACCAGTTACTTAAGGCTAAATTATAGCATAATGAAGAAAAATAAGATCGTACTGAAAAAATTAGAGTGTACTGAGGAAAAATTACAATGTAATGAACAAAAATTAGATTGTACTTAACGAGAGTTGACCAAACTTAAAAAGATGGTCAAATAAATACTTCGGTCAAAATATGTAAGTAGTAGTGACGATAAGGAAGAGTCATAGTTTGGACATAAATTTTTTTGTTAACTTTTGTAATTAACATTTAATTACATTATATTATTTATATAAATGCTTCTAGTTTTTAACTATTTTTATTTTCTTACTTAATTATAATTCAAACAATGTTACAAACAATAATATAGATTAAAATGTTACCAATAATTATAATTAAATGATAAATTGTTAATAGGAAAGTGGAGTAAAAAATCAAAATTCATCCCCAAAACTTTTTAGTTACAATTACAAAATCGTCACCAAAACTGTTTAGCTACGTTCTATAAACCACCACTAATAACCTTTTCCTACGTTCTAAAAAGCGTAGCTAAATATATTTTGCTACCAAAAATAAATCGTCAATAAACATATTACCTACGCCTATGTTCACAAAGCCAATCAAGTTTAGCCACGAAAAGAAAACATCTCAATACATCATTCGTGACAATTTGTTTTATCCTTGCCTATCCCTTTTTGCGACAGATCCATGATTAGAGAAAAATATATTGTGCGACTATTTTGTAAAAACATCGCAAATAATATTTCGCTACCATGATTTGATGACCGTTTATGCGACAAATTTTTACTGTCGCTAAAAAGTTTTTGTGACAAATTTTGGTTTTTCAGTGACAAAAGTTTTTATCATAAAAAACGTGCTCTATTGTAGTGTATAAATTGACCATGTAATTCATGTCTATCAAAAAGCAATGTAATTTGACAATCCTAAAGTGACCATTTAATTAATGGCTACCAATATAGTCATATAATTTCAGCATCCTAAATTGACCATTTAATTCATTGCTATGCAATTTCACTGTCCTATATTGACTATTTAATTGATGGCTATCAATGCCCAACTTCGGATAGTCAGATTAGAGATCCGTAACAATCACTTTGGATGGTGACAATAATAATAACTCATGCCAACTGGGACATACTCTGAGTGTTCTATAAATATCTTTCTAATCTAGATTCTATTTCAACGAAAAAAAATCATAAAATTTTGATTTAACTTAATCCATGTTTGCACTCTAAATATTGATGAATATGTGAAGAAGAGATTATATTTTTCTTAAATTCAAGAAGAAACTCCGGAATATATATGAGACGAAGGGGGAACTCAGTAGTCTTGGAATATATTACCGGACAACCTTACCATCACAAGCTAGACCATAACTGATGTAGCTAACAGACGAGAGCTTATATCGCCTCAAATATGATAGGGATATCTTAGAACCATTTCTATTTTCTATTCCCATGTGTGTTTTAACATATAAATTAATTATTAATTAATAGATTACATAAAATTCAAATAAATTAAAAAATATCAAAGACTATTAGTTATTGATATACTTTGATTATTTTATATTTTACGTGGGATAAAAATTAATTCTAATTTTAAATACATATATTACAATAATTTTATTATTTAAAATAATAAATATCTATGAATTTACGAATATCTAATTTAGCTGTGAATGAACTTTATGAAATTAACGTATTAATAACTATCATTTTATAATTCTAATTTCTTACATTTAGTAATTATAAATATATAGGTTAAGATTCATGCAAAAGTAACACATATATAGATATATATTGAGCGTGAAAATAAATTTTCATATATAAATAATTCTTAATTTTAATTTACTTAAACCATTTTGAAATTTTTGTTTATTAGATATACTTTTACAATTTATTTTTCAACCTATATATGCATTTTATTTAGATATTTTTCAGAAGCTAATTTGATATATGACATGTCCTAATGAAAATAACTTACATTAATTCGAAATAATATTATTAAAATATTGAGATACAATGTTTTTTTTGGGATAAAATTTTATAAGACTAAGACTTAACATAAATTTATTGATATTTTCACCATTATAAATAAAAAGCATTTACGTAATTGAAACGTAATCCAAGAATAATTTCAAGACAATATATAGATTCTCTATGATTTGATATGTAGAAATCGACGGTGAAAATAATTTTTGTTATGTATCTATTAACAATAATTTTTAAAAAATAGATACTATATAAATTATTATGACTAAAACCACTTATAAAATTAACACACATAAGTTTATTAATTTTTTCACCATTAACTACATATATTTATAGTTCAAAATATGATAAGTATTTTAGGTAAATACATTCATACAACAATTGGTACTAACCTCATATCACAAAAGTCGAGTTTTAAATACCTCGGGTTTATCATTCAAATTGATGGTAATATCGATGCCAACATAGTCTATCGTATCAGATCTGGGTGGGTCAAACGGTGAAGCACATCAGGAGTCTTATTTGATAAAAAGATTCCATTAAAACTTAAAAGGAAAATTTATAGAATGATAATTCAGCCAACCATGTTATATGGGGTGGAATGTTGGCCCACAAAACGTAGACATATAAGAAAGTTGTTCGTAGTCGATATGTGCATGCTCCGGTCGATGTGTGACATTACCGGAAGAGATAAGGTCCAGAATCATGTGGTAAGAGACAAACTACAGGTGGCTAGTATTGCCGACAAATTGAGAAAGACCAGGCTTAGGTAGTTTGGGCAAGTGAGCAGTAGGCACCCTAATGCTCCTGTGTGACACTGTGAGAAAATAACTATTCGTGACTACAAGAGGTGAAAAGGAAGGCCAAAATAGAACTCGAGAGAAGTGATCAAGAAGGATATGACAGAGTTGGTCGTTACTGACGAATTGGTCAGAAATAGAAAATTCTGCCGTGCTAGGATAAGGTAAAAGATATTCTTTAAAGTTCGTCAAAACAGTCATAGAGGTATTGGGAGCCGTTTATTGTAAAGCTTTGATCACGTATTTACCACTTTGGAAGTCTAACCCTAGTGTCCAGTATATCTTTTCTAGTTGCAAGTCGTAGATAAGTCTTTCTGTCCTACTAATTGGCTTTCAACTCTGGTGTATAGGGGGAAAGGTCCCTTGAGGCCATCCGACACCATTGGATTGTTCATACTCACATGGGTACTGAGCAAGGATCCTTAGCACAACTCGAGACATGAAGAGCCATATTTTGCAGCTTATCAGGTATTAGCAGAATTGGGCACCATATCAAGTATTTTATTTTATTTTATTTTATTTATTCATTTTAGTTTTATTTATCTACTCTTTTAACAAATAAGTTTTTTTTAACATATCTACTCTTTTAACCTGCATCACTTTTTTCATTGTCACATTTACATGTGGATCTACTGGAAATAACCTCTCTAGTCCATAACGGTAAGGCTGCATACTATCAGACTTCCTCAAACCCCACATTGGTGCAAAATTCAAACTGGGTGCGATGATGATGATGACATTCATGCAACCGAAGCATAACTACATGTATATTAAGTTGAAAATTTATAAATTTATTTCAGCTATTTAATTGAAGCATATAAATTAACATAATAAACATTAAGATTATATTAAGTTATTTTTGAATTTAAGAAAACTCTTGATTCGTATATTTAAAAATTATAAAAATCTATATTAATTATAAAGTATAACAGAAGTTTGAAGCTCTTTGTAACTATAGTTTATAATTTATATGTATTTATGATAAATATTTATAAACCAATGAGAATGTCTGGGCTTAGTAGATTGTTTCCAAGTACTTTAGTCCAAACTGTACACTATGGAAAGAAACAAATCTTGATTCTTCTTTTAGTGATTAGCCCAATCTTAAAAGAGTTACCATCAATAATAGTAAAATATTCATCATGTGAGGTCCATGCTTCAGAGGATAAGATGTTGGGCTTCATGATCGTACGACTGGATCTAGTATCCATAAACCGAATAGGTTTGATGGGTCTATCATATTTATCTTGTCTGTAGAGTTAGATCTGGACGTATGGTCATTGAAATTAAGTACGATCTAACTTCATACAGGTCTGCTATAGTATGTATAGTGGATCATCCTCTAAAGAAGCATAAGAGTCAGAGGATTCTTCATCTTTAGAGGTCGTGACAGAAACAGCAAACTTTGTGTCCTCATCTTCAGGAGATTGTTCTTCAATCAAATCTTCAAAGTTATTAGAAGAATCAATAGACAAACTTGATTGCATCTACTTGAATAACTTGACATCCTTCTTATTTTTGTGAGGACAAGTACGTGCAAAGTGTCCTAGTTATCTACAGAGAAAACATCGATCAACTTTCTTATAATGTGAGGAATTTTGACGAATCGAACCATTCTTCTCTTCTTTCCATTTTTTCTCATATGTTTTTCTGAAAGGCTTATAGCCTTCCATTTGTCTGGGGAACTTTCGTCTATGACAAACTTATCGATTATGATCTTTCTTCTTGTTATAAAAGTCACAAGTCTTTTGTTCTTTGCACTTGATTTAAGGATAAGGCTTTTTGCAAGCCCATTTGAGAACTGGAACACCTTTAATTATGTTCTTGAATAAGGCATATTGATCACATAACTTATCAAGAGAGACTAAAGCAAGCTCGTATATTTTTTTAAGAGATATATTATCCATATCTCATTGTAAAGAAACAATGGTCTTTTGTAATTCCAGTTGCAGTTGATCTGGAAGGGATGAGCTAAAAGTACAACAAAGATTAACATCATTCCAACCATTAAGAAGATTGTACCTTTCCATCATCTGTTAGTAATGCTTCTGGATATCATGCTTATCAAATGAACATCATTTTATTGCAAAATATTCCTGACATATTTGCTTTTCAATAAGCTGAAAGTCACCAATCAATTCCTTATGAATTATTCCAAGAAGATCTTTAGCTGTAGTGACTTGGATATACTAAATTCTTTGATAGTCATTAATACTTAGCTACCATTCTCGCAAAGTACTAGTGAAACGAGATGTAAAGTTAGAGAAAATTTCTATAAAGGATTATTCGGTCGAGTCATTTGCAGATCTATCCATGCACCAAATTCATGTAATCAATCTCTCTATTTCTTTAGGGGTAGATCGTCAAAAGTGAACCAAGGTCCTGAAGTAGGCTTAGTTTGAGCCTGTGCAGCTGGCTGAGCTGGTGTTGTTTGTGGTGCTGGTTCAAGTCTAAAAGGTTTAGTACCTATGGATTCTGCTTCACTTATTTATGGCTTAACTTCATAAGGTTTAGGCATATTCATCAAAACTTAAGATAATTCTAATAGATCAGCTAGCTGTGCTGAGGAATCAGAAGACAGTTCAGAGATCTGTTCAGATGATAATTCAGAAATTGTTGCAGAAAATTCAATTGTTAGGACAGAGGCTTCAGAATAACCTTCTATATTATTTGATTAAGCAAAGGAATCATCTGCAACAAGTGTAGATGTAATAGTTGCTATGAACTCTGTCTGAGGCACTTTATCCTTCCTAGTAGATGAGGTGGAAGGTTAAACTTTTGGTGGAGAAGTTGGAGGTGTATGGATCTGTAACAGTTTACACCACTGATTAATTGGTTCAAATTTAGCGTATGAAGGTGATGGCTCAAGAACCCTTGATGTCATAGAAACTCGTTGCTTAGGAATTCGGTCAGGCTTTGGCTTTGACTTTGACCTTTTAGGTTTTTTCTCGAGCTTTATAAGGATGAATATACTGTTTAATCAAAGGATAGTTGAACTTGAAGACCTTTGAATTTTCAACTTCTTTTAGATACGCCTGATACATAGAAGATGGGAATGTTGGCTGAATATTTGGAAATAATGAAGAGTATGAACCATATAATGTCCTTGATTGTGCATATTGCATATCAACTTCCATTTGTTGCACAATTCCTTATATCTTTTGGATTTTTCTAACTTTGGCGTCGAAGTCAAGTCTAATATAATGTATAGCGAAGTAATGTCGAAGATCAACATGAAGTTGTTGACTATGAACTTTGTAAGAATGATACATTTGATGGATCTGCTTAAAGACGTCATTGACTTTATGTTACGTAACATGAGTCTGTTGACTAATTCTATCCAGCTTAGAATCAATTCTTATAAGAACTTTATTTTGTGCTACTACATTTGATGTTTTCCAGTTAAGAACTTCATCAGAAGGATTTGAGGCAAGTGTTCCTTGTAAAGTGATTCCTGTGGCTCGAATATAAGGGTTATAGATAACCCTAGTTGTTTCATCAATACTCCTAATAAAGAAAGAAAGTCTTCCTCCTATGGCTTAACCATCATGCAGGGTATAAGTATAGGAATCATAATAAGAATTGTTGGCTTAGATTGATAGGTAGAAGATTTCAGCATCTCCCAAAGAGATCTTGGTTTGAATCTTTCTATTTGTAGATCAATAAATTTACTGGAATCATCTAAATCTAGATCATCCTTGTGTGGATGATACTGTTGAGAAGGCATACAACAACGTTTTGGTTTTTTCTCCCTCCTTCTCCTTATAACATACCGTTCATCATCATCATCACTATCTGACTCAGGATTGAGACAGACTTCACAGTTGGGTTCACATATCGATAGGTCGACATCCCATACCTATGATGATGACTGACATAAATTGGATCTCCGTTAGATTTGAAATAATGGATAAGAGGACCAGATTTATCTTCCGTATGTGAACGGGATGGATCAGAAATATAGCCCCAGTATAGAAGGTCTAGATGGATCTTCATTGGTCTTTGCATAGATGGAATTCACTGTCCCATCTTTTAATGTCTTCAGAATCAGAGGAGTTGTATGAAAAAAGTGTCGATGAGGCATATGGAACACCTTTTGGTAATTGGTGATCCATTCAGTAAGCAACAACTTTTCAAGCTCCTATGTTGGTAGTTTCTTCGGGATCTAGATGATAGTAGTCTAATCATTGGAATGATCAACAACCATGTAAAGGGCATCCAAAGTAGAATTTGGAAAGTTAAGGTCTACAACATAATTATGTAAACGATAGATCATCTGATGATGTAAAGTAGCCATGATGGATGTAGGATCTTGATATACTCCAGTGCTTTGGATCTAAACTTGCAGACGTACAAACAAAGTGGGATCATCCAACCTGATGTTTAAATCAGATGCTATCGTCATGATGACACTTTCATTATTGAGCATTGTCAGCAAGGTACCAATCAAAGCATTCTAGTACGTTGTATAGGCAGTATTTAGAAGAGATATCCTAGCTGTAGCAGGTATTCCCTTTCCTTCATGAGGTGTAAGAACAATGTGTATAGCTCCAACATGAACTTTCGTTGTTTATGTCACAGAGATATTGATAAAGCTAAAGAGGAGATATAGTAACAACACAAGTATAAAGGGCAGAGAGTGCCCAAAGATACCATAATATGTTTTCAAAAAGAGGATCATAGAGAAAAGTCACATTAAAGTAAGGTGCTTTAAGGTTGAACATTGTGGGACTTCCAAGAGAGTTGTGTTCACTAAGAAACTGATGCAAATAATAAAACAAATTCATACAAAAAAGTGATGCAACTTCAGAAACACTAGAGGGTGTATTAGTAATAAGAGGAAAAGATTTCTTTGTGAAGGCAAAAAGAGGTTAACTATCCATAAAAGCTTGAGAACTTAAAACTTTAAAAGATGGAAGAATTGTAACAATCTTAGCAGAAGAGGATATTTATAATGAAAAAAGGATGGGAAAATATCAGTAGGTCAAGGTAAATTCTGTCTATCAGGAGGCCAAGGTGGATTCTGTCTTAGTAGATTAGATAAACATGAATTATAAGCTAACACATATGGTATGAACTCACGGATATAGTTAACAATCCCAAGGAATTGTTATATTTACTTCACAATAAGATGTTCATCAGGAAAGTGTAACAACTTTTTTGAAATATATAGACCAGGCTGGTAGAATCTATCTTTGAAATGCATACCCAAAAATTCAATTTTTTTGTGCCAATGATGCCTTTTGAGGCTAAAAGCATAATGCCATGTTGTTTAGTAAGATCTAAGAATTATTGCAGTAGGGCCTGATGTTCCTAATAGGTCTTTGAAAACAGGATAATTGCATCAATGTAAATGACTGCACCGTAGAGGATAGGCTCATAGACCTTGGTCATTGTTCTTTAAAATAGTGATGAGGTGACTTTAAGCCCAAATGACATAACAGTCCATTGGTACTGTGCATTGGGAATGTAAAATGCAGTCTTGTATCTATCAATTGGGGGAATACCTAGTTGCTAAAAGCATGCTTTAAGATCAAACTTTAAGAAGATAGTAGCTTCGTTTAGAAATAGTACCTGAGTACTGATCTTTGGAAGAGGAAACTTGTTACCTTGCAGGAATGCATTCAGAGGCTTGTAGTCAATTACTAATATCTTTTTTCAACATTTTTGCTTTGAATGTTTATTGATATGGAGCACCTAGCAAGTCTAATCCGACTTTGTGGGCTCAATAAGTCCTTGCTTCAAAAAGATTACACACTCATCTTGTATGAGATTTAGATCATCAGGGTTCAACCCTGGATGTGTGGCTTTTGTGGAATCTATATCTTCATTCTTTTTGAAAGGTAGAATTATCAAAAAATCAGCATTTTTCCACAAAGGATATGGGTGAGAAAACTATGCATAAGATTTGGGACAATGTTCCAACAGTTTATCTCGTAGTGTAGCATATAGTGTAGGAACTTAGGTTAGTTCAAACACATTCTTTATTTCAGTGTAGGGATCAAAAAATGATCGATACTTAAGGCTTGTGGGTAGGATTTCCAAAGATGAGGCTTTACTGTACACATCCATACCAATGAGAATATCTAGGCTTAGTAAATTGCTTCCAAGCACTTTAGTCCAAACTGTACACTATGGAAGGAATTGAATCTCGATTCTTCTTTTAGTGATTAGCCCAATCTTGAAAAAGTTACCTTCAGCAGCAGTAAAATATTCATCATGCGAGGTCCATGCTTCAGAGGATAAGATGTTAGGCTTCATGATCGTACAACTGCATCTAGTATCCATAAACCTAATAGCTTTGATGGGTCTATCATATTTGTTTTGTCTGAAGAGTTAAATCTAGACATATGGTCGTTAAATTGGAGTACGATCTAACTTCATATAGTTCTACTGTAGCATGTATAGTGAATCATCCTCTAGAGAAGCATAGGAGTTAGAGGATTTTTCATCTTCAAATGTCATGACAGAAACAACAAATTTTATGTCCTCATCTTCATGAGTTTGTTCTTCAATCAGATCTTCAAAGTTATTGGAAGAATGAGTAGGCAAAATTGATTGCATCTACTTCAATAACTTGACATCCTTCTTAATTTTGTGAGGACAAGTACATGCAAAGCATCTTGGATGTCCACAGAGAAAACATCGATCAAATTTCTTATAATGTTAGGAATTTTTGAAGATTCAAATCATTTTTCTCTTCTTTTGATTCTTGCTCACATATGTTTTTTCTAAGGCTTATAACCTTCCATTTGTCTGCAGAACTTTCTTCTATGATATACTTGTCGAAGATGATCTTTCGTCTTGTTATGACAATCACAAGTCTTTTGTTCTTTGCACTTGATTTGAAGATAAGGCTTTTTGCAAGCTTGTTTAAGAACTGGACCACCCTTAATGATGTTCTTGAATAAGGTATGTTGATCACATGACTTATCAAGAGAGGCTAAAGCAAGCTGGTAGATTTCTCCAAGAGATATATTAACCATATCTCATTGTAAAGAAACAATGGTCCTTTGTAATTCCAATTGTAGTTGAACTGGAAGGGATGAGATAAAAGTATATCGAAGATTAACATCATTCCAACCATTAAGAAGATAGTAACTTTCCATCATCTGTTGGTAATGCTTCTTGATATCACGCTTATCAAGTGCACAACATTCCATTTCAAAATATTCCTGACGGATTTGCTTATTAATAAGTTGAAAGTTACGAATGAATTCCTTATGAGTTATTCCAAGAAGAACTCTGGTTGTAGTGACTTAGATATACTGAAGTATTTGATAGTCATTAATACTTTGCCACCATTCTCGCAAAGTACCTGTGAAGTGAGATGTAAACTCAGACAAAATATCTAGTAAAGGATTATTCGATTGAGTCATTTGTTGATCTATCTATGCACCAAATTCATGTAATCTATCTCTCTATTTCTTTGGAGGTAGATCGTCAAAAGTAAACCAAGGTCCTGAAGTCGGCTTGGTTTGAGCTTGTGCAGCTGGCTAAGCTGGTGTTGTTTGTGGAGTTGGTTCAGGTCTGAAAGGTTCAGTACCTATGGATTCTGCTTCACTTATTTCTGGTTCAATTTTAGTAGATTTAGGCATAGTCATCAGAACTTGAGATAATTCTGATAGATCAGCTAGTTGTACTGAGGAATCAGAAGACAGTTCAGAGATATGTTCAGATGATGACTGAGAGATTGTTGTAAAAACTTCAAATGTTAGGATAGTGGCTTTAGAATATGCTTGTGTATTATCTGATTGAGCAAAGGAATCTTCTGCGGTAAGTGTAGATGCCAAAGTTGCTATGAACTCTATCTAAGGTACTTTGTCCTTCCTAGTATATGAGGTGGAAGGTTGAAGTTTTGGTGGAGAAGTTGGAGGTATATCGATCTGTAATGGTTTACTCCACTAATTAACTAGTTCAGATTTAGTGTGTAAAGGTGTTGGCTCAAGAACCTTTGATGTCTTAGAAACTCATTGCTCAGGAATTTGGTCAGGCTTTGGCTTTGACTTTGAACTTTTAGGATTTTCTTGAGCTTTCTGTGATGAATACTGTCTAATCAAAGTATTGTTGAACTTGAAGACCTTTGAATAGTCAGTTTCTTCGGGTTATGTCTGATAGATAGGAGATGGGTATGTTGGTTGAATATTTGGAAATAATGAAAAGGATAAGCCATATACTGTCCTTAACTGTGCATATTGCATATCAGCTTCCATTTGTTGCACAATTCCTTATATCTTCTGGATTTCTCTAACATTGGCATCGAAGTTAGATCCAATATAATATGTATCAATGTAATGTTGAAGATCAGTATCAAGTTGTTGAATTTGAGCTTTGTCAGACTGATACATTTGTTAGATCTACTTAAAGACGGCGTCGACTTTATGTTACGAAGTATGAGTCTGATGACTAATTCCATCCGTCTTATAATCAATTATTCTAAGAACTTTATTCTGTGCCACTGTATTTGATGTTTGCCAATTAAGAACTTCATCAGAAGGATTTGATACAAGTGTTTCTTGAAAAGTGATTCATGTGGCTTGAATATGAGGGTTGTAGAGAACCCTAGTTGTTTCATCAGTACTACTATATAAAGAAAGAAAGTCTTCCTCATATGGCGTAACCATCATGCAGGGTATAGGAGTAGGATTCACAATAGGAATTGCCGGCTTAGATTGACAGGTAGAAGATTTCAGCATCTCTCGAATAGATCTGGGTTTGAATCTTTTTGTTTGTAGATTAATAGATTTGTTGGAATCATCTAGAACTGGATCATCCTTATGTGGATCATATTATTGAGAATGTATACAACGAGGTTTTGGCATTTTCTTCTTCTGACATATCGTTCATCATCAGCATCACTATCTGACTCAGGATTGAGACAAACTTAATAGTCGGGTTCGCATATAGATGGGTCAATATCCCATATACAATGTCCATGATGATGAATGACATAAACTAGATCTCCATTAGATTTGAAATAATGGATAGGAGGATCAGATTTACCTTTCGTATGTGAAAATATGGGCTGGATCATAAATATAGCCCCAGATGTAAAAGGTCCAGATGGATCTTTATTGGTCTTTGCATAGATGGACTTCACCATTCTATCTTTTAATGTCTTCAGAATCGGAAGACTTATGATATGAAAAGAGTGTCAATGAGGCACGTGGAACACCTTTTGGTAATTGGTGATCTATTTAGTAGGCATCAACTTTTCAAGCTCCTATGCTAGTAGTTGCTTTGGGATCTGAATGATAGTAGGGGATCATTGAAATGATCAGCAACCATGTAAAGGGCATCCGAAGTAGCATTTGGAAAGTTAGATCATCTGGTGATATAAAGTGTCCATAATGGCTGTAGGATCTTGATCTGCTTCGGTGATTTGGATCTGAACTTGCGGACATTCAGACAAAGTAGAATCATCCAACCTGATGTTGAAATTAGGTGTTATCGTTAAAATGACACTTCTATTATTGAGCGTTGTCAATAGGCAAGGCCGGCCCTGGGCAAGGGCAGGGTGGGCACCTACCTAGGGTCCATCTTTATAAATGATAAAATAGGGCCTATTTTTATCCTTATAAAAAATAAAATGAAACAAAATAGGGTGTACTCTTGACCTCATAAAGAACAATAAAAAGGACCTATATTTTGTTTATTTTTATTCTATGTGAGGGCCCAAAAATAGGCAAAAATAGAAACTTTTTTTTACTTTGCCCACGGCTTATAAAATATTAAGAACGGCCTTGTCAGCAAGGTACCAATCAAAGCATTCTAGTACGTTGTATAGGCAGTGTCTAGAAGAGATATCCTAGTTGTAGCAGGTATTCCCTTTCTTCCATGAAATGTAAGAACAAGGCGTACAACTCCAATATGAAGATCTATATGATTGTGCTCCCTCCAAAGAGAGGTTAGCTTCTCGGGAATTTTAAGCTTTACATATTGTTCTGCAATTGTAGATCTGAGGTCACACTGTTCCAATCTGGAACTCTAGATGATTTTTTTTACTTTTGGTCTAGAGGTAGACAACATAGTACGGATACTTATTGTCTAAGAACAATCACGAGAATAAATATTGTATGGACTTAACAAAGGTAAAGAAGACTCACAATCATGATTTTCTATAGTAATATGGGTAATTTTTACAAGATTTTCTATACGATTAGATAACGCATGCTTTACACTAGAAGGTAAAGTAGACATAGACAACAAATGAACAGGGTCAATAGGTAGTGTTTCCATTACTTATGGACTGTCTCCCTACTCACTCTTATCAAGAGACAATGCTACCGTCAATTAAGACATGAAAGATAGCTTTGATACCACTGATCCTAAAAGTTATAGCTTGTAGGAAAAGTACTTCGAACCTCACTTATTCCACGATGCTCTGTTTGCCAACTCTAGCAAAGTAACCTATGAACGACTCCTATTAAATAACGGAAACAATAAGTAATGTGGAAATAATGGAAGTAATGTGAGGGCAAGTCACTGGCCTAACTTGGGATAACAATAAGTAACATGCCTACATAAGGGATCGGCCCCCTTTTGATCGGAGAAGAATCCGAATGAATGACAATCAACTCATTGTCTATATGAAAAGTAAAGATGCTCTGTGCCCGTATGACAGGCGGCAACCATATCATATTTGTCCTTCTCTTGATTGTTATCTTTAGTAAGATAACGCTAGCCAGGGTGGCCCACTGATTAGTTGAATTTTGACTATCAGCAACGTAATTACTAATTAGGTAGCCAATAGCCATTCGATGGTTCGATCACTCCACATCACAATATTAATGCTGTTAACTAATTCTTTCGGTTCATTGATGGCAATTCAAGCCTGACTGAGTTTCGGTATGTCTTCTTCCCCCTACAAATATCTGAAGTAGCCACTGTAGGAAAACCACAAAACCACGAGCAAGCCAACTTAGGCGCTCTATAATATTTCATGTTGTTCTCTTCTGATTGGTTCAGAAATGACTAGTGCTGCAGGGCCTCATAAAAGGCATTATTCAATCAAGCACTCAATATTGTCTGTATTACATTTTGTAAATAGAACTGCGTTTAACTAACCTAGAGGTTTTTTATTTTACGATTCAATATTATGAATATGTTACGGTAGCCTACTAATTGTACATCGGGTCTTACTATCAGCAAACTTGTGGGGATCATCTTCGATTAATCTCATCAATTAGAGGAGAAAAGGCAGGAGCAAATAAACTCATATTTAACTTCCCGCCAAGTTCATCAGCCTCCAAGTTACCCAAAATTTCCCCTTCTTATAGATGTCTTACCAAGTGTAATCGTTTTTTACTTTGTTTGTGATTTTCCTAAATTTTATTTGTTCCTATACTTTCAACTTAATGCTAGTTGAATATTTTCCTAGGTAAAATCTCAGCTTCCTAGCTCCCTCTACACCAACTTGACGACACTCAATTTTCAGGTTAGAAGGTAAGGTGGCAATCATAACAGGAGGTGCTAGTGGAATTGGAGCATGTACAGCAGAACTTTTCAATGAAAATGGAGCCAAGGTCGTGATTGCAGATATCCAAGATGACCTAGGACAAGCCCTCGCAACCAAGCTAGGTGGAGAGGCATGTTACATCCATTGCGACGTCTCTAAGGAAGACGATGTCATCAATCTTGTGGATACCACTGTAGCCAAATACGGAAGACTCGACATAATGTTCAACAATGCAGGTATCATTGACGGACAGGGACTGTCAATAAGCGTTGTAGAGACTGAGAAATCAGACCTAGACCGCCTTCTATCGGTTAACTTAGGGGGTGCTTTCTTAGGAGCCAAACATGCAAGTAGAGTTATGGTGCAACAGCGCAAAGGTTGCATACTCTTCACTTCCAGTGTTTGCACATCAATTGCTGGGCTTTCAGGTCATGCTTATGCAGCTTCCAAGTCGGGAGTTTGTGGTCTAGCCAAGAACCTTACACCCGAGCTTGGAAAATATGGGATAAGAGTGAATTGTATATCCCCGTATGGTCTGGTGACAGGCATGTCTAACGTTAGCGATGAAGCTAATATAGAGTTTGTGGAAGCAATGTTGAGTGAGGTAGGTACTCTGAGTGGACAGACTCTGAGGGCAGATGGCATAGCAAAAGCAGCATTATTTTTGGCTAGCGATGAAGCATATTACGTGAGTGGGATAAATCTGGTGGTTGATGGAGGCTACAGTATTGTTAACCCCAGATTGGCAGATACCATAAGTTCTAAGCTGTGAGACATGCATGGCTGGTTGTTTGGACACAATAAGAGGTTAATAGGTTGTTATCTCCTAGTCCCGTGAATTTACTCGTGTCTGTTGCTTCTACTGCCTTCCTATGAACTACATCTGTTCGAGTATGCTTCTTCCTATGTACCAGAATCGTATTCGTCAGTTTCACTTTCATTCCTATTTTTCTAACAAAAGTTTTATCTTTCTAGATTTCTTCCCTATCTCTTTATTATTTTCTTTTTCTTTAGAATCTTAAACTGAAAATTTTGCATTCATTATTCTTGAACCTAAACTCTCTCTTTTTG
>JAOQMP010000208.1:31834965-31846701 GCA_027563575.1 Erythroxylum pedicellare | reverse complement strand
AAAGGTTTAGTACCTATGAATTTTGCTTCACTTATTTCAGTTTCAACTTTAGTTGATTCAGGTATAGTCATCAAAACTTGTGCTAAGTTTGATAGATCAGCTAGTTGGGCTGAGGAATCAGAGGACGGTTTAGAGATCTGTTCAGATGATGACTCAAAAAATGTTGCAGAGACTTCAGATGTTGGGACAGAGGCTTTAGAAAGAAGCTTCTGTATTATCCGATTGAGCAGATGAATCTTCAGCAATAAGTGTAGATGTAAAAGTTGTGATGAACTCTGTCTGAGGTGCTTTGTCCTTCCCAGTAGATGAGGTGGAAGGTTCAACTTTTGGTGGAGAAGTAAGAGGTGTACGGATCTATAACGGTTTACTCCACTAGTTAACTAGTTCAGGTTTAGTAAACAAAGGTGATGGCTTAGGAACTAGTTCAGGCTTTAGCTTTGACTTTGACTTTCACTTCTTAGGTTTAGCTTGAATTGCCTAAGGGTGAATATATTGTCTAATCAAAGTATAGTTGAACTTGAAGACTTTTGAATAGTCAGCTTCTTCTGGGTACGTATGATATATTGGAGACGTGTATACTAGCTATATATTTGGAAATAATGAAGAGGATGAGCCATTTATAGTTTTAAATTATGCAGATTTCATATCAACTTCCGTTTGTTGCACAATTCCTTGTATCTTCTTGATTTCTCTAACTTTGGCATCGAAGGCAAGTCTAATATAATGTGTAGCAATGTAATGTCGAAGATCAACATAAAGTTGCTGAATCTGCTTTTTAAGACTGATACATTTGTTAGATCTGCTTAGAGACGACGTCGACTTTATGTTGCGTAGCATGAGTCTGTTGACTGATTCCATCCATCTTAGAATCAATTCTTCTAAAAACTTTGATTTGTGCTACTGCATTTGATGTTTTCCAATTAAGTACTTCATCAGAAGGATTTGAGGCAAGTGTTCCTTGTGAAGTGATTCCTATGGCTCGAATATAAGGGCCAGAGATAACCCTAGTTATTTCATCAGTACTCCTGTATAAAGAAGGAAAGTCTTCCCTATATAGCTTAACCATCATTTAAGGTACAGGAGTACGAGTCATAACAAGAACTATTAGCTTAGATTGACAGGTAAAAGATTTCAACATCTCACGAAGAGATCTGGATCTGAATATTTCTTTTTGTGGACCAATAGATTTGCTAGAATCATCTGGATCTGGATCATCTTTGTGTGGATGATGTTGTTGAGAAGGAATATAATGAGGTTTTGGCTTTTTCTTCTTCCTTCTCCTTCTGGCATATCATTCTTCATCATCATCACTATCTGACTCAGGATGAAGACAGACTTCACAGTCAAATTCGCACATAGATGGGTCGACATCTCAAACAAAATGTCAACGATAATGACTGACATAAACTGGACCTCCATTAGATTTGAAATAATAGATAGGAGAATCAGATTTACCTTCCATATGAGAAAATACGAGCTGGATCATAAAGACAGATCCTGATATAGATGGTCCAAATGGATCCTCGTTAGGCTTTGCATAGATGGAATTCACCGTTTCATCTTTTAATGTCTTCAAAATCGAAGAAGATGTTGTATGAAAAGAGTGTCGATGAGGCATGTGGAACACCTTCTGGTAATTGGTGATCCATTAAGTAGGCATCAACTTTTCGAACTCCTATGTTGGTAGTTGTTTCGAAATTTGGATGATAGTAGTTTGATCATTAGAACGATCATCAACCATGTAAAGGGCATCTGAAGTAGAATTTGGAAAGTTAAGATCCAAATCATGATTCTGTAAATGATAGATCATCTGATGATGTAAAGTATTCATGATAGTTGTAAGATTTTGATTTGCTCTAGTGATCTGGATCTGAACTTGTAGACGTTCAAAGTGAGATCATCTAACCTGATATTGAAATTAAGTGCTATCGTCAGAATGACACTTTCATTATTGATCGTTGTTAGCAAGGTATCAATCAAAACATTCTGGTACGTTGTATAGGCAGTGTCTAAAAGAGATATCCTGGCTGTAGCAAGTATTCTCTTTCTTCTATGAAGTGTAAGAACAAAGCGTGTAGCTCCAACATGAAGATGTGTATGATTGTGCTCCCCCCAAAGAGAGATCAGCTCCTTAGGGATTTCAAGCTTTACGTATTGTTCTCTGGTTGTAGATTTGAGGCCACACTGTTCCAATCTGGAACTCTGGATGATTTCTTTTACTTTTGGTCTAAAGGTAGATAAAATAGTATATATACTTCTCGTCCATGAATGATCATGAGAATAAATATTGTACAGACTCAACAAAGGTAAAGAAGACTCACAAACACGATTTTCTACAGGAACATGGATAATTTCTACTAGATTTTCTATACGATTAGATAACACACGCTTTAAACTAAAAGGTAAACTAGACATAGACAAAGTTGAAGACAAATGAACAGGGTCATTGGGTAGTGTTTCCATTACTTATCTCTCTCTCTACTCACTCTTATCAAGAGACAATGTTACCGCCGCGCTCCACTTGTGCATACTCTGATGTCACAAATGGGGCCCACTTGATGCTTAACTACGGTTCCATTCCTACTTTTTTTTTGGTATTCGAACTCGTGACATAGGGCGACCCAGGTCGAAACATGATGGCTCTAATACCACTAAACCCCCTAAAGGCCTTGTGAAGGGAAGAAACATCAAACTCCTTATACTTCCTCCACGCCCCACTTGCGCATACTCTGATGTTATAGGTGGGGCCCACTTGGCATATAATTACTGTTCCATTCCCATATTGTTTTTTTAGGATTTGAACTCGCAACGTGGGATGACGCAGACCGAAACCTGTTGACTTTGATACCACTGAGCCCCGCAAAAGGCCTTGTGAAGGGTTAGCATACCAAATCACTTAACAACCACCATGACTTACACTGGAGCATACTTTGATGACTCACTGCTTAGTTATGCTGATGCAATGGCCTCCAAGCTGCATCCCGTTATCTTTCGGGGATTGATATCCTCATTCTTTTTGAAAGGTAGACTTATAAAAAAGTCAATATTTTTTCACAGAGGATATGAATGAGAAAACTGTGCATGTGATTCAGGACAATCTTCTAACAGTTTATCTCTTGGCGATGCATATGGTATAATAACTTGAGAAAGATCAAACACATATTTTATGTCAATGTGGGGACTGAAAAATGATGAATACCTAAGGCCTGTGGGTAGGATCTGTAAAGGAGAGACTTTAGTGTATACATCCATACCAATAAGAATATCTAAGCCAGGTAGGTTGCTTCTAAGTACCTTAGTCCAAATTATATATTGTGGAAAGAAATGTATCCTGATCTTTCTTTTTATAACAAGCCCGATCTTGAATGAATTTCCGTTTGCAACTATAAAATATTCATCATGTAAGGTCCATGCTTCAGAGGGTAAAATGTTAGGCTTCATGATAGTACAGCTAGATCTTGTATCCATAAATCCAATAACTTTGATAGGTCTATCATATTTATCTTATCTAAAGAGTTGGATTTGAACGTATCATCATTGAACTAGAGTATGATCTAACTTCATACTGTTCTGTTGTAACATGTATAGTGAATCATCCTCTAGAGAAACAAAGGAGTCAGAGGATTCTTTATCTTTAAAGGTCGTGAAAGAAATAACAAACTTTGTGTCCTCATCTTCATGAGATTGTTCTTCAATTAGATCTTCAAAGTTATTAGAAGAATGAATAGGCAAAATTGATTGCAGCTGCTTCAATAACTTTACATCCGTCTTTGTTTTATAAGGACAAGTACATGTAAAATGTCCTTGTTGTCCACAGAAAAAACAATGATCATCTTTCTGGCGATGAGAGGGTTTCTTCAAGGATTGCAAGAAGCCTTATCTTCAAATCAAGTGCAAAGACCAGAAGACTTATCATTATCATAACAAGAAGAAAGCTTATTTTTGATAAGTCTATTATAGAAGAAAGTTTCGTAGAAAAATGGAAGGATACAAGCCTCTCAAAAAAACATATGAGAGAACGAATGGCAAGAAGAGAAGAATGGTTAGATAATACCTTTTCGTCATACGTTGATAATGCTTCTGTAGATCACGCTTTTCAAGTGAACAACATTTCATTGCAAAATATTCTTGATGGATCTGCTTACTAATAAGTTGAAAGTCACCAATGAATTCCTTATGAATTATTCCAAGAAGAGCTCCGGCTGTAGTGACTTTGATATGCTTAAGTCTTTAATAGTTGTTAATACTTTTTCACCACTCTCGCAAAGTACTAGTGAAACGAGATGTAAACTCAGACAAAATATCCTACAATGGGTTATTCGGTCGAGTCATTTGTATATCTAACTATGAAACAAATTCATGCAAGCGATCTCTCCATTTATTTAGGGATAGATCGTCAAAAGTGAACTAAGGTCCTGAAGTAGGCTTAGTTTAAACTGCTGGTTGAGCAGGTGCTGCCTGTGGTGATGGTTCAGGTTTGAAAGGTTCAATACCTATGGATTCTGCTTCACTTATTTCTAGTTTAACTTTAGTAGGTTTAGGCATAGTTATTAGAACTTGAGACAATTCTGATAGATCAGCTAGCTGTGCTGAGGAATTAGAAGACAGTTCAGAGATCTGTTCAGATGATGACTTAGAGAATGTTGCAAAGACTTCAGATGTTGTGACAGAGGCTTCAGAATAAGCTTGTGTATTATCTAATTGAGAAAAATAAATCTTCTGTAGTAAGTGTAGATTCAAGAGTTGCTATGAACTCTGTTTGAGGTGCTTTGTCCTTCACAGTAGATGAGGTTGAAGATTCAACTTTTGGTGGAGAAGTAGGAAGTGTATGGATCTGTAACGGTTTACTCCGCTGGTTAACTAGTTCAGGTTTAGTGAACGAAGGTGATGGCTCAGGAACTGGTTCAGGCTTTAACTTTGACTTTGACTTCTTAGGTTTAGCTTGAGCTGCCTAAGGATGAATATACTCTCTAATCAAAGGATAGTTGAACTTGAAGACCTTTAAATAATGAGCTTCTTCTAGATACGTCTGATGCATAGGAGATGTGTATACTAACTGTATATTTGGAAATATTGAAGAGGATGAGTCATATACAGTTTTAGATTGTGCAGATTGAATATCAACTTCTATTTGCTGCACAATTCCTTGTATCGTCTTGATTTGTCTAACTTTGGCATCGAAGTCAGGTCCAATATAATGTGTAACAATGTAATGTCGAAGATCATCATCAAGTTGCTAAATCTGAGCTTTGTAAGACTGATACATTTTTTGGATCTGCTTAAAGACAACATCGACTTTATATTGCGTAGCATGAGTCTGTTGACTGATTTCATCTAACTCATAATCAATTCTTTTAAGAACTTTATTCTGTGCTACTACATTTGATGTTTTCCAGTTAAGTACTTCATCAGAAGGATTTGAGGCAAGTGTTCCTTGTGAAGTGATTCCTGTGGTTCAAATACAAGGGCCAGAGATAACCCTAGTTGTTTCATCAGTACTCTTGTATAAAGAAGGAAAGTCTTCCTCATATGGATTAACCATCATGGAAGGTATACGAGTACGAGTCATTACAGGAACTGCTGGCTTAGATTAACAAGTAGAAAATTTCAGCATCTCACGAAGAGATTTGGATCTGAATCGTTTTGTTTGTAGACTAATAGGGTTGCTGGAATCATCTGGATCTGGATCATCCTTGTGTGGATAATGTTGTTGAGAAGGCATATAATG
Source organism: Erythroxylum pedicellare (assembly GCA_027563575.1). Taxonomy (NCBI): domain Eukaryota; kingdom Viridiplantae; phylum Streptophyta; class Magnoliopsida; order Malpighiales; family Erythroxylaceae; genus Erythroxylum; species Erythroxylum pedicellare. The sequence continues at coordinate 31,840,973 of JAOQMP010000208.1, read as the reverse complement.
AGGTTTTGGCTTTTTCTTCTTCCTTCTCCTTTTGGCATATCGTTCATTATCATCATCACTATCTGACTCAAGAATGAGATAGACTTCACAGTTGGGTTTGTAAATAGATGGGTCAACATCCCATACAAAATGCCTACAATGATGACTGACAAAATTTGGATCTCCATTAGATTTGAAATAATAGATATGAGGACCAGATTTACCTTCCGTATGAGAAAATACGAGATGGATCATAAAGACAGATCCCGATGTATAAGGTCCAGATGGATCCTCGTTAGGCTTTGCATAGATGGACTTCACCATTCCATCTTTCAATGTCTTCAAAATCGAAGCAGTTGTTTTATGAAAAGAGTGTCGATGAGTCACGTGGAACACCTTCTGGTAATTTGTGATCTATTCAGTAGGCATCAACTTTTCAAGATCTTGTGCTAGTAGTTATTTCGGGGAACGATCATCAACCATATAAAAGGCATCTGAAGTAGAATTTGGAAAGTTAAGATCCAAGGCATGATTATGTAGACGATAGATCATCTGGTGATGTAAAGTATCCATGATGGCTGTAAGATCTTGATCTGGATCTGAACTTGCAGATGTTCAGATAAAGTGGGATCATCCAACCTGATATTGAAATCATGTGCTATCATCATAATGACATTTCCATTATTAAGCATTGTCAGTAAGGTACCAATCAAAGCATTCTAGTACGTTGTATAGGCAATGTCTAGAAGAGTATCCTAGCTGTAGCAGGTATTCCCTTTCTTCCATGAAGTGTAAGAACAAAGTGTATAGCTCCAACATAAAGATGTGTATGATTGTGCTCCCTCTAGACAGAGATCAGCTCCCTAAGGATTTCAAGATTTATGTATTGTTCTACAGCTATAGATTTGAGGCCACACTGTTCCAATATGAAAATCTGGATGATTTCTTTTACTTTTAATCTAGAGGTAGACAAAATAGTACGTCTACTTCTCATCTATGAATGATCATGAGAATAAATACTGTACGAACTCAACAAAGGTAAAAAAGACTCACAAACATGATTTTCTACAGGAATATGGGTAATTTCTACTAGGTTTTCTATACGATTAGATAACGTACACTTTACACTAAAAAGTGAACTAGACACAAACAAAGTTAAGACAAATGAACAGGATTATTGGGTAGTGTTTCCATTATTTCTGGGCTCTCTCCCTATTCACTCTTATCAAGAGACAATGTTATTGCAGGTCAAGACACGAAAGATGACTCTGATACCGCTGAGCTACCCAAAAGACGCCTTAAAGGTAGAAGCACACCAATTCACTTAAACAACCATCACATCGGGACCCCAAAGGGCACACAGGGAAAGTACGACAACCAATTGGCTAAAACAACACCTTTGAGAAGATCATCGACTAACCAAGGTCAGATTGTAGGCTTACTGAGGTGTCTGGTAGACTATTGTGGAACAACACGGGAACCTTTGTGACTGTTAGTAAGTTCCAGGTATGATGGTTGAGACAACAAAACCCTTCTCTCTATGGGGACACAACTCTCAGCTTTCCTCTTAAGAACCTTACACCCTTCACAACTCTTTTTCCCTATTTGAAACAATAATCGCAATAGTACCTGCCCCTTTTTTCCTTTTAAACTCTAATCTCACAGCATAATTGTTTTAAAAGTAGTCACAGAATGTCTTAGACTTCTTAATACTCAAGATCCTCATAAAAGGCGAGTGTAGAGCATACTTGTCTCTGTACCAAAACAGATAGTAACATCACTCAAGGCTTGAAGCTTTCAGGAGCGGAAGAACTTAGAAAGAATGGAAAATACTCAAACCAAACTTCATTAAACTAATCTTCAACGTAAAAAGAACTTGTTTGCAACTGAGGAGGAGCCTTGCTTTTATAGGGGAAGCAAGAGTAACAAAGTAAATCTCTGAAGAGACACACTCATTACAACCTTAAAAAAGAAAGTTACTTTAAAGTACAATCATTACACCTTTAAGAAAGCTACTTTGAAAAAGTAAACAACTTTCTAAAACGTAAACAACTTTCTAAAAAGTAAACAGTATGATGATAAGAAGAAATCTTGTACAGTGATTTGTGGAGCACAAAAATTCTCTTTTCATCATAAGACTTAAAAGCAAAAACTCCTAAAAAGACAAGTCCCATTAAGAAAGTTAGGATCCAAGGCATCTAAGGCATTATTTGTCACGAATTGGTTCGTGTCATGATTATAAATTAGATGGAGAATTTGGATCACTTGAGCTATCAATATCAACTTGATAGGTCTTTTGTCCTTTATTGGGATTAAGCTCACATGTGTGAAGTTTGTGCAGGAATTGATTTAACTCATCTTCATTAGGACTGTAGTTATCATCATCTGGGCCCTGAGCATCCTGAAAGATTGAGTTAAAAGGCTGAGAAGGTCCTGCGATATTTGAGATCGATTCTTCTGTGTCATACTGAGTACTATTGAAACCTAGTATATGAACTTCTTATGCTTTTGGTTCACCAGGAATAAATTCACCAGGATATGGTCCAATAAAGGTGGAAATGACTAGTTTATTGGGGAAGTGATTTACTTCTTTAAGAAAATCTCTAAGAGAATGACGCACACTATTTTGATGTCGTGGCCAATATAATGATGTACGATAAAATTAGACACAATGTTCTGTGTAAAGGATACTAGTATGTGTTTCTCGATATAGACGATGGAGGATGAAGAAGCAATGAGTGGATTATTGTCTAACAAAACCTTCCACAGACGATGTTGTGAGATTATCAGAGAACATTGTTGCTTCCATTTATCTAGTGGTTGAAACTAGTCAAGAAATGTCCATAACAAAGAGCTTCCATTGTTTATGTCACAGAGATGTTGACAGAGTTGAAGAAGAGATATAGTGACAGCACAAGCATAAAGGGCATAGAGTGCCCAAAGATACCATAATGTGTTTTTAGAAAGAGGATCATGGAGAAAAGTCACATTAAGGTAAGTTACTTTAAGGTTGAACATTGTGGGACTTCCAAGAGAGTTATGTACAAGAAGAAACTGATGCAAATCATAAAACAAACTCATACAAGCAAGTGAGGCAACTTCAGAAACACTAATGGGTGTACTAGTAATAGGAGGAAAGATTTCTTTGTGAAGGTAAAGAGAAGTTGGACTAGCCATAAAAACTGGAGAACTAAAAACCTTAAAAGATGAAAGAGTCGTTACTTGGTTGAAGAGGATATTTATTATGAAAAAAAGGAAGGGAAAATATCATGAGGCCAAGGTGGGTGTTCTCTTTCAGGAGGCCAAGGTGGATTTTGTCTTAGTAACTTGGATAAACATGAAGTATAAGCTGCTACATATGGTATGAACTCATGAATGTAATTAACAATCCCAATGAATTATTGTATCTATTTCACAGTGAGATGTTCATAAAAAAAGTGTAATAATTCTTGTGCAAACTTATGGATCAAGCTGGTAGAATCCATCTTTAAAATGCATACCCAGAAATTCAATTTCTTACTGCCAATGATACTTTTCGAGGCTGAAAGCATAATACCATGCTATTTAATAAGATCTAAGAATTGTTGCAGTAAGGCTTGATGTTCCTCATAGGTCTTTAAAAACAAGAGAATGTCATTGATGTATATGATTGCACTATAGAGGAGGCTTATAGATCTTAATCATTGTTTTTTGAAACAGGGATGAGACGATTTAAGCCTAAATGACATAACAGTCCATTAGTACTGTGCATTGGGAATGTAGAATGCGGGCTTTTATCTTTCAGATGGGTGAATGTCCAGTTGTCAAAATCTTGCTTTAAAATCAAACTTGGAAAAGATAACTTCTTTTAGAAATAGTACATGAGTACAGATATTTGGAAGAGGAAATTTGTCAATCTTACATGAATGCATTTAGAGACTTGTAGTCAATTATTAATCTCTCTTTTCCACGCTTTTACTTTGAACATTTATTGGCATAAAACACCTGGCAAGATCACTCTAATTTTGTGGACTCAATCAATCCTTGCTTGAGAACACGTCAATAGAAACTTACTAAGAATCTCTTCTTCCAACGTGGCAACATTGAAAGTAACAGTACTACATGAGGGCACGTAAAAGAAATGAAGCCCATGAGCAGCAAAGATGATAAGGGTAAGAGTAAATGAGCAATACTAACTGGCTACGCTGGTCTCTGTCTTCTGACATGAAAATGGAGGTTTCTTCAAACCCAAATTACCATCATCAACTAGAGTCTGCTTCTGCTGCTGTTCCTACTGCTATCCCATCAAGCTTTTTCCATTCGTCACCACATCTCTCTTATGGCTTGTACTATGGTGTTGATGTGAAAGTGGATGCTTGTCCTCTCCTCTGCCTCTGATGCCAGTAAATTCAGGTGGCTCTCTCTGCATTATGGAAGAACTTACCAGTTCACAACCTCAAGGTTAGCTGCTAAGATTACAGATAGCTCTGTATATTATTTTCTTTTGGCCCATGTTTTTTTAGGTAAATTCTATTCTCTATCTTAGCCTGGACTGGTTTGTATTAAATTTTTATATGAAGCAACGATGGAGACAAGTTCAACAGCAAAGCTTGAGGATTTCTTCGGTGGTGCAACAACGGGGACCCATCCGTGTCATAGAGGAGCTATGAGCCTTAGTTTAGATAGTGTTTATTATAATCAAAACCCAGCTCACGGATCTAATAGCCACAAATTTCTACAGCATCTTCATCACAACTCCACGCATCAGATTGAAGCCCAACAATACTGTTACTATAGGGGCAACGAGATGCTACTCGGAGAGGACGTTAAAAAAACTCAGGTTTCTGATTGCCATCTTCGGCTCCCAACTCTGGGGGATGATAATGGTATGAAGAACTGCATCTCAAGGAACTGCCAAGCTAACCATGCAATGGACCAGAAGATCACGGGGTGCATGAGCGATAATGGAAGTAAATCTAGGTCCATTAGTGCAATGACTTATGGAGACTTGCAGTCACTAAGCTTATCTATGAGCCCTGGTTCGCAACGAGTCTCACCTTCTCTGACTGACTGTGCCTACATAGAAACTAAGAAAAGGAGTCCTGAGAAGGTGGATCGGAAGCAGATTGTCCATAGGAAATTTATGAAGACATTTGGACAGAGAACTTCTCAATACAGAGGTGTGACAAGGTTATTGCTCCATATTCCCTAATTACACGAGCATTCTGCTTTGTTCTGTCTTTGTTTTCATTTCTCAACGGCTTTTCTTAACTAGGCATAGATGGACTGGGAGATATGAAGCCCACTTGTGGGACAATAGTTGCAAGAAAGAAGGTCAAACCAGGAAAGGAAGGCAAGGTTAGAAAACAACAAAACCTCCTCTAATATTACTGATTTTCTTTTCTGTCTTCTGGTTTTTCATTCAACTCGAAGTATTTGCGTACTGATTTCTTTTCCTTTTCTATTGTTGCTTGGTTGCTGTTACAATTACTAAAAATCATCATTCCAGTCTATCTGGGTAAGTCTTTCCCTTGTCCAGTGAAAACTTTTGTCAGTTATCTTCTCGCTACATATTAATCAAGTGAACTTAAATTTTCAGGGGGTTATGATAAGGAAGAAAAAGCTGCAAGAGCTTATGATCTAGCTGTTCTCAAGTACTGGGGGCCTTCTACTCAAATCAACTTCCCTGTAATGAAATTGGCTGAACAGAATTCTATAATAGTTTGATTCTTTTACAAATATTTGTCACTGGAATGCTTCTTTTGTCACTTATCAGCTGGAAAATTATCAGAAAGAACTTGAAAATATGAAAAACATGTCTCGACAGGAATATGTTGCTCATCTAAGAAGGTGAAAACCTTTTGTGTTTATTTGCTTTTTGTATAATCAGCAAATTTTCTTCTCTTTTAAATTGCTTCTATGCAGAAAAAGCAGCGGATTCTCTCGAGGCGCTTCAATCTACAGAGGAGTGACTGTTGGGCGCAGCAGGTGTATTTTGTGAAAAGGAAAATTAAAATGAGCAAAATGGACACAGGATTTTTAACGTGGTT
>JAOQMP010000208.1:31798520-31808854 GCA_027563575.1 Erythroxylum pedicellare | reverse complement strand
ACTTAGATACGATCTTAAGTTTAATTGATTAATAGCTTTAAGAACTAAGAAACCAATGAACAAGACAACACATGTACGACATGCATTTAATCAAGTTGAATATCTCCTTAGAATTTCCAACTCTAACGTAAAGATGATAATTCTAATTGCCACTTTTGATTAGCAAAACTGAACGCCATATCTTACTAATTTGGATATTAAACGAATCAATTCTTGGTTGCACACCCTAAAAATCAACCAATTCAATTGGAGGATACTCAATATTCATCAATGAAACAAACTTTATTTGAAAATCTCACACATAATAGATGATAACGCATTTTCCTTCAACCAAGAAAAAGGATTTAGCTATTCATAACGAAAGTGAGAATCAACAAAGACATAGCAAAATATAAAGTCTCCATCCTTGTTCTTTTCCTATAAAATCCAAAAACTCCTAAAGAAAAAACTACTGCATAAATGTAAAACTTCCTATGTTTGACGTGATCAGTAATGAAAATATCCCAAAATGCTCTTCAATCTTTTCCTTTTTTCGTGATCTTCAGCAGATAATCTTTTCCCTATATTTAGGTTGCAGATCTCCATCAGTAAGGTAGCAATTTGATTCTTAAGATCATGAAAATCTTAGGTGAATCAAATCTGAATTTAAAAATGGATTTTGCAGGCATTCTTTGTGTTTCCACGTGCCCATGTTTAGTTAATGATTTTTTTGCCAGTCTATAATTTCGTATTATCTTTACTTTCCTTGCATTTTTTTGATTTAATTTCATCTCTCAAGTGTTGAAAATTATCTGAGAACAATTAAGAAACAGATCTATCAATTTTGAATAATAATTTCAACACATTAAAGAGATTTATATACAAAATGAGCACAAAATGGCAACTTAACAGATGCTCTTTCTCAATACTCATTGCACCTAAAAAAGACATATTGAGGTAGGATTCTTTCGACGAGTTTTTACCTCCTTTTCCTTGATCCTTCACGACTAGAATTTATTTGCTCATCACCTACCTTTTTTTTAGCATGAATGAGCAAATTGCGGCCCTTTGCAAATAAAACAAGCAATTTCTTGTCCTTAGAAGAATCCTCTTACACTAAGGAGATTCTTCTACATTCTCTTTGCTTTTCTTCAAGTCATTATGAGTTTCACCGTTCTTTTTGTCTTTTTCGTTGGTCCTAATTCGTAGTGGCAATTGGAGATCCCCCAAGTCATTTGCAACCGCTGTAGCACCAAGGAGGTCTTTTACATTTTGCCTCCAAAACTTTACTTATGCTTAACCCTGCAAACTGCTTGTAAAGTTGAACATCTTGTTTTATTTTTACATGTTTCATTTGTCCTTGAGCACTCTTTTAGTCTGTTGAAGTTCCTGCACCAAAACTTTAAATCTTTCCAACAAAAGAGTCATACTCTTATCACCATTAGGGCTAGAGGACCAATGATTGCCTCTAATTTTGTAACCCTTCTTTTAAGATTGCTTTCACTAGTCATTGATATTGATGAATAAAGAACCCCGCCTCAAGGTTTGATACCAATTGTCACGGGGACTTTTTAAGAGTGTAGCGGAATTGGACAAATTATCAAAGTCTTTACACGGTCAATGCCTAATTTAGCCTTCCATTGTGGTCATCGACCGACAAAGCTGTTAGTTTTCAAATGCTTCATATTCACCTGTGTTTAAGTGTTTCACGCACTCTCATCATACAAGTGTTTGCATAATTCAACCAAAAGATGAACAATAGAGAGATAAGGTAAAGCCAATTTGTTATTGACTATTCTCACAATGAACAATATAAAGAATTCTGAGATAGTTTCTCCTTGAAACATTACATTCAATCATCTGCTTAGAGAGAGTTTGAGAGTTACATGAGAAAATATGTTTACGGTGCTATGTCTGCTCTCCCAAAATATGAAAGGACAATTCTTGCATGATAGAATTGCTTCTGTTGAAGAAGCAAAGACTTGATTCCAGAGTAGTGCTAGTTTGTTGTTTTCGTTAAAGGCTGGGCCGGATTTGTCTCGTGGATCAGACGGGTCATGGGTTCATACTCATGGATCAGACGGGTCATGGGTTCATAAGAGACCCATAACCCAATACACTTACAACTTACAACCCACACACACTTATATCACACACATCAGTAATACATCACGTGACCCACAGTCCTTTTATTCTTTTGTGTTTTGTACAGATCGTCACAGCTGTAAATATAGTTATAGATACAGTAGCACAATAGCCAATAGATTTTTTTCTCTTTCTAGTATAAGAAGACCACCTCTGTACATACTCAAGGTGTGATGAAATAGAATGAGAAAACTTCTTCATCAACAATTTTTATCTTTTTATGGTATCAGAGCATTGGGTCTGATCCACCTTACACTACCCACCAGAAATTTCGAATATAGCTGAAAGTGAATCCAACCATCTCGACCCCCACAGACCTAGAGAAGTATTCTATAACCAATACAGAAAACCCTTAGCAGTCCTAGTTACCACCCCATTTAATGGCAACAACTACCTAACATGGAGCAAGGCGATGATGATAACCCTTTGTGCCAAAGACAAGCTATCCTTTATCGATGGAACATGCATTCAGCCAACAGAAGACAGAATCTTGCTCACCAGATGGAAGAGGGCAGACTCCATGGTCAAATCCTGGATTCTCAACTCGATGAACAAGGAGCTGGGAGACGCTTTCTTGTCATTCTCCACAGCCAAGGGGCTTTGGGATGAGCTGAGGGAGAGATTCGGGGAGGCCAATAGGCCATTGCTGTACTAGATTGACAGGGAGATCAGCCAGCTTAAACAAGGTAATCTCACAATTTCAGCATACTACACAAAGTTAAACAAACTTTGGGATGACCTATGATAGAACCTATAGGGGAGAGGATGACTTAGACATAGGAGAGGATGACTTAGACATTGAGCACAATAGGAGAAGGAGGAATAAACCGGTAGTGTAGAAGGTGTATTCTAGAAGAAAGAACAATGGGCAGAAGGGCAGTGTAGGAGGGTAGTTAGTATTAGCTGAGGTGGCAAGGTAGTTAGCCAACGGAATGTACCTGGGGAGGGGAATATATTTTGTAGGGGGAGAGTGAGGAGGGGAGTGGAAAAGAAAGTGAGAAAACTTGTGACAGCAGCGTGCACGCACCTGATGAGGAGCATTTCTGCTCTGGTTTAGGGGAGACGTACTGATATCACATTGTAATGAGCTATATACATTACGGTTTATTGAATTAATACGGAAATCTCTAGTGTTCTAAGACTAGAGTTCTATCAACCTATTTAGCCTAAGCCCGATACCCACTTGCACCTGTGATGCTGCCAAAGCAATCACTACCAAGGAAAACACACAGACTAGTGCAATTTCTGATGGGCCTAAATGAAGAGTATGAACACCTTGTGAACCAAGTCATGCTAATGGAGCCTCTACCCATGGTGAATAGAGCTTATGCCATGATGCAGACAATAGAAAGACAAAGAACAGTAAGTGTGAGTAATGAAATCAAAATGAATGCAGCTATGATGGCAAAACCAAACTTCAATACCAAGAGAGGGGGCAGAAACAACAACAGCAGCGGTAAGAAAGCATTCACAAGAAAAGAAGACAAGTATTGTGAAAAATGTAGAAAGGCAGGGCACATCGTAGAAACTTGCTTCAAAATCCATGGAGTGCCCGAGTGGTATAAGGAGTTGACTGGACAGAAAAGCAGAGCTAATTTAGCTGTGATTGGTGACTCTTCTGCAGACACACAACATGAACTTAGTGAATGCACCGACATTGGTGATCAAATTCCTCGAGGTCTAGCCACATTCATACAACAAGAAATATCCAAAGCAATCAAAGGAAAGAGCACAGGTCAGGTAAAGTTGGGATGTCTTGCAAATTTCGCTAGTAATGGCTACATTAATGCACATACTGCAGAAAACACATGCACATGGTTGATTGACTCAGGTGCATCATCACATATGATCAAGAACCTAAATTTCTGTCATAAGCATGAAGTAAACAAAATGTATGACCTTGTTACCCTCCCGGATAGCACAAAACAGCAAGTGAGACACATATGCCAAGCCACCATCGGTGACAAAATCGCACTTGATGAAATTTTACACATATCAAACTTTTTCAAAAACCTACTTTCAGTCAATAAGCTCACCACACAGAATGATGTAGCTGCCATAATCGTATCTAATAATCTGTTTTTGCAGGACCTACAGACTAACAGCATCATAGCAACTATCAAGGCTAGGAGTGGATTGTATGAGCTAAGCACAAACAGCCTATTACCCCCAGGGACCCTGAAAGGTCCGTCTCTAGACTTATACAGAACTGAAAATGTTGCTCTTAGTGTTTCTATTTCCTCTGATGTTTGGCATAGCAGATTAGGACATGTTTCTAGAGAAAAATGCAACATATCAATAAAATCAAGCTTTCCATTCATGATTTGTCTGACTGCCAAGTATGCCCTATGGTAAAACAACATAGGAAACCCTTTCCCAAACACAAAATGAGGACCACAAGAACCTTTAAACTCTTGCACATGAACCTATGGGGACCCTATCGAATTCCCACTTCAAACGTATCACAATTTTTCCTCACCATTGTAGATGATTACTCTAGGGCTACATGGACATGTAGATGATTACTCTGGGGTTACATGGACATTTTTACTCCGACACAAAGATGAAACCCATCCTACCATAACCCAGTTTATGAAAACCGTGGAGAAGCAATATGATACAAGGGTCCTAAGGATACAAACTGACAATGGGAAAGAATTCATAAACCATGAATGCAGAAGGTACTTTGCAAAAATGGGAATAATGCACCAAAAAAGTTGCCCATACACACCACAACAAAATGGTGTGGTGGAAATCAAGCACAAACACCTGCTCCAAATAACAAGAGCCTTGCTATTCACAGCAAACCTACCTAAACACTTTTGGGGAGAAGCTCTTCTCACAGCCACCTATCTTCTAAATAGGATCCCAACTAAATCCCTACAGTGGAAGACACCATACGAAAATCTACATAAAAGAGAACCAACTTATGATCATTTGTAGATCTTCGGGTGCTTATGTTTTGCACTAGACAAGACACCAAATAGAACCAAGCTAGACCCTAGAGCTTCAAAATGTGTCTTCCTCGGATACATGCCAGACTACAAAGCATACAATGTCATGGACCTTGACACAAAACATGTTTTCAGCTCAAAGGATGTAACTTTCCATGAAAGCACCTTTCCCTTTGCCAATGCCCAAAACAAACTAGAACAAAGACCATCACCATTATTCCCTTGCATCACAATAGATAGTGATGTAGAGCCATCAAGTGACATGCCCAGGACCCCAAGTATGCAGCACACAGAAACCACACTAGAAATCATAGAAACCTCACCACCACCCTATGACATTACAGAACAACTCACAACTCTAGACAATAATGTAAGAAAAAGCCAAAGGACCCACACCACACCAAAATACCTTAATGATTATGTCCTTCAAGCCTCTGTTCATCAGTCTACTTCTGCCCTTGATACTTCTAATGTTGCTTTGAGAGTCTTTGGTCCTGCAGGAACAAAAGAAAGCAAGGAGTCAAATTCCCAAATTGCACATACACAGCTATACATGGAGTTCATAGGTAATGTAAACACTACCTTTGAACCTTTATCTTATGAGACAACATGCAAATCAAAGGAATGGAGGGATGCAATGGACTCACAACTAACAGCTTGAAGAAAATCAAAGTTGGGTTTTGACATAATTGCCCAAAGGAAAGCGAGCCATAGCATCAAAGTGGGTGTACAAAGTGAAATACAAACCAGATGGCTTGGTTGACAAATTAAAATCAAGATTGGTACCAAGGGCTTCAACCAATGAGACGATGTAGATTATTTAGAAGTATTTTCTCCTGTGGCTAGAATTGTAACAATTAGGACTTTCCTGGCTGTAGCTACAATCAGGAAATGGCCTATAATACAATGTGACATCAACGATGCCTACCTACATGGTCACCTAGAAGAGGAACTCTACATGCTACCTCAACAAGGTTACACGAAGGCCAAGACAGGGGAAGTTTGCAGATTACTGAAGTCAATTTATGGACTCAGACAAGTAGGCAGACAATGGCACAAGGAGCTGACTACAACACTGAAAGTTTTAGGTTTCAACAAGGCAGAAGTAGACCACTGCTTATACACTAAAGGCCAAGGCAACGGATTTGCTGCCATTATCACCTATGTAGATGATATTCTTATCACAAGCGCAAATGAGGCACTCTTAAATGACACCAAACAAGCTTTACACAAAGAATTCCCCATCAAAGACCTGGAGTATGCTAAGTTCTTCCTAGGGGTTGAAATAGCAAGATCAGAGGAAGGCACAATACTCAGTCAAAGCAAATATGTGAGGGACATCTTATAAGAAACAAACCTACTAGATTGTAAATCATGCACAACACCTATAGTCCCAGGCAGCAAGCTTACCATCGACGAAGGGGAGCCACTTAAGGATCCGAAACAGTACAAAAGAATTGTGGGCAGACTGCAATATCTGAACTTCACTAGACCCGATCTTGCCTACATCACACAACAATTGAATCAGTTCATGAAAATACCGAGGGAACCACATTGGAAAGCCGTAAAACATGCCCTAAGATATCTCAAAGGGACACAGAACCAAGGCCTATTCTACACAACACGTTCAAACCTAGAACTCACCGCTTACCTGGACTCGGACTGGGTGAGTTGTGTCTTCAGCAGACGGTCCTTGACTGGGTTCTGCGTGTACCTCGACGATTCACCCATTTTGTGGAAAACAAAGAAACAAACGACCGTGAGTAGATTGTCAGCGGAAGCAGAATACCGAAGGCTAGCTTCAACAACATGTGAACTAAAATGGATCGTTCACCTATTGGGGTACTTTTTTGGTGAAAATAAAAAAAGCCATACCTTTATTCTGCGATAACCAAGCGGCGATCCATATATCGAGGAACCCCATCTTCCATGAGAGGACGAAGCATCTGGAGATTGATCTCCATCTGGTTCGCGACGCAGTAAACTTAGAGTTTCTGGATCTCAAACACGTTCGCAGCTAACAACAACTTGCTGATCTTTACAAAGCCTCTCCCCGCAAGAGCATTCGAAGCCCTAATTTCCAAGTTCGGATCTGTGCGTTTTCTCCGTGTTAAAGGCTGGGTCAGTTTTGTCTCATGGATCAGACGGGTCATGGGTTCATAAGAGACCCATAACCCAATACACTTACAACCCACGCACACTTATATCACACACATCAGTAATACATCACGTGAGTCACAGTCCTTTTATTCTTTTGTGTTTTGTACAGATCATCACAGCTGTAAATACAGTTATAGGTACAGCAGCACAATAGCCGATAGATTTTTTTCTCTTTCTAGTATAAGAAGACCACCTCTGTACATACACAAGTGTGATGAAATAGAATGAGAAAACTTCTTCATCAACAATTTTTATCTTTTCAGTTTTTACAGGACACTGCAAAGAGTGTTACAAAAGTTGCTGTCAGGTAAGCGTGAGCTTGGGACTTGAGGAATGAGGTACTCAACTCTGAAAAGTGTGCATGCTCGTTGCTTTATGCAGTTCTTTTGACCTCTATTATATATGCATATGGATGTTATTTTGAACGTAGTTGTTACTTGTGTTTTTCCAAATCTTAGAACCTTTGATCACTGCTTTCATATGCTATCTGTTTTCTTCTAATGATCGCATTTCATAATTTAGGTTGAAAGCTCATTTCCAATTGAATCCATGAGACGTAGTTGTTGCCATTTATTTGTCAGATGCGGCTTTTCTACTGAATTCTCCTCCGTAAGCTGAACACTGCGCATTTAATTGTATATGGATCAGGTCTATTGAAGCATGACAAATTTCTGAGCAACTTCCCCCTCTATCTTCGTGATGTGCCTAATTACCTGATTGAATCCGAAATTAAGGAAGCAAGCAAGATGGTCAAGATTGCAGGAGCTCAATGGCAAGTAATAACTCTGCTTGTCGACAGGGATTCAAGAGAAAATTCAGGAAAAACAGAGACCCCTTAATGACTTACTCTGCTATTAGTTGGCATTCCTTGAAACTCTCATCTACAGATTTTCAGCTAATAAAAAGTTGCAAGGTTTGTTGATTGCAAAAATTTCCAACTTGCGCGCACTAGTATGCTGGCAGGATTCAAAGAGTGCCGAGAAAGGTCGAGTGAAGAGATGGGACGAAAAAGAAAAGAGTTTTGTAGCAATCACTTGTATTAGGAACTAATAATTTATAGTCATAATGTACTGAAGTTATAGTAAACGTGTGATTCTTTACAACAATGTTGTGGGCTGGTTACGTCGAGCTGCTTAATGTCACACGATGTCTGTGCTGCTTTTGTCTGGCTGTACATGCCCTTGTTTGTTTCGTACAAGAGTCTTGTTTGTACGTCCATGCAATCTAAACAAGAGTAAATTTCAGCACAAGCCATTAATTTATAATTTTCTCTCTAAATGTGGATCACTTGTAGGTCTGTAAACTTCTATACTTGTGATTATGGTACCCTTTTGAAGAAAAAAAATACAATAATCGGGTGAAAGTAAGAATGACAAATTGGTCCAAATTTAGTATGGTCTGATTAGATTTAATAAACTAAGTTTAAGTTGATTGCATTTGAATGTACAAGATTAATTGAGTTTAATTAGTTCTAATAAATTAGTTTGAGTTTTAGTAGTTTTGAAATTTACGAGCTAAAATTAAGTTTTTTAATATAAAATTTAAGTTAAAAGTTTGAATTTTTTTAGATACTAATAAATGATGTTAATTAATTGTTATTAACACTATCATATACAACATAGAGTTAATTGTAAAAAAAAATAAAATTTGTTTAATATTGTAATATTCATTTGAACTTTAAAAATTGACATTATTTTTTAGTAAAAATAGTCCTATTGCCAAATTCTTTGTTAATTTGGATGATATGACGAGTCACGTCAAATTCATATTAATGTCATGTAATTGTCACATGTTATATTTATATCATGTATAAATTTTATTATTTAATATATTAAAAACCTTAAAAATGATTATATCTTTTAACAGCCCATAATTCTAGTCTAACGCTGTTAATCTATTCGCTTGCAAAGTCCTTGCCTGAGTTGGATAATGATCTAAACAGCTTCAAGAGCGGCTCCAACACTTGCGGAAGAACAGGAAGTTGATGTTCTTTAGTAGATAGGAGTTACCCTTCGGTTCCAAGAAGTCGAAATTATTTTAATGGTACTAAACCAATCCCCTAAAGAATCGGTTCCTTACCTTAATTAGGACAACTTGTGACACATTTATAATTACTGGAGCCTTGATTTGTGTGATTATTGATATGAATGTGTGAACTGAATAAATATTCAATCATTTAAGGCCAGGCCAACCCTTTGTTCTTAGTCTGATCAGATATGAAGACTGGCAGAGAAAACAGAAAATGGTTGGAAAACATGAACAAGATTGAATCTTTTAACAACCCATAATTCTAGTCTTACGTCGTACTCTATTCGCTTGTAAGTCCTTGTCTGAGTTGGATAATGATCTAAACAGCTTCAAGAATGGCTCCAATACTTGCGGAAGAACAGGGAGTCGATGTTCTGTGGTGGTTAATAGTCGGACTTTTAGTTCCAAGAAGTCGGGATTTTTTAACGAAACTAACCCTAAAGAACCAGTTCGTTTTTTAATTAGGACAACTGGTGACACATATAAAATCCCGTATTTAGGATCCTACAACCTTAACACAATCGAAACCTTTAAGAACCCAAAACCTCTCTCTCTATCTCTCTCTGGTCACGAGATCTGATTGATTCGGTGATGGGTCCCTGGATTTATTTTCTCTCACTTTCCTTGAGCTTCCTTCTCTTTTTGGCCCAAGCTGAGCCGTCCATCTACGACCACCTGCAACGCAACGGCCTCCCGATTGGCCTCCTCCCGAAGGGCGTGACCGACTACTCACTAGACCCTTCAACAGGCGAATTCCACATTAACCTAACTCAGCCCTGCAACGCCAAGTTCGAGAACTTGCTTCATTACGACTTCAACGTTTCTGGGCACTTATCGTTGGGCAAGATCGGAAATTTATCGGGTATGTCGCAACAGGAGCTGTTTATTTGGTTGCCCGTCAAGGGTATACGAGTCGATGTTCCTAGCTCTGGAGTTATTTACTTTGATGTTGGGGTTGCTGATAAGCAATTCTCTTCGTCTTTGTTTGAGAACCCTATTGAATGTAACGCTGCTGATCTTGGTGCTGAGCTCCTCAATTTACAAGGACTTGAAATGTTTAGGGTTTGT
>JAOQMP010000208.1:31762491-31798420 GCA_027563575.1 Erythroxylum pedicellare | reverse complement strand
AAAAATGATTATAAATTTATAAAATATTAAAAACCTTAAAAATGGTTATGAATTTAAACATACGAAGGAGTTTATAATTATTTAAAATTTTGATATTTTAATTAACTAAATAATAAAATTCATATATGATACACATACAATATTTGATAGTCACGTGAAAAGAAAATACTAATTTAACAGGATTTATTATGTAATTTATATTTAACAAAAATGTCTTATCATTTTTTTAAATTGTAAGTTTAAAATTTTTAATCGTAAATTTTAAAAGTTTAGTATTACATAATTTAATAAATTTTGAGCTTTTTATAATTAACTCAAAGTTGATTATCCTTAGAATTAGTGAAACAACTTAATAATAATAAGCTGTGGTGTTTGAAATTTAGTCATGTTTCTTTGTAGGATTTTACATTGAGTTGAGTCCCATAGGCCTTTTCAAGACGAACTAGAAAAGCCTAAGTAAAGCCGAACTAACTAGCCTTGCGAACTTTGAAAGCTATAGGAATGGAAAGCTTCGGTGTGTTGTTGACCAATTTGGCGCCTCCGTTTCACCATTTAGCTTCTCTTGTCCACAAAAACACTGCAATACCATTTCGCCCGATCCCTCTTTACTTCAATGCCTCACCTCCACCACCATGCCTGTGGAGGAGGAGGCGCAGGACCAGGTCGTCATCAACGAAAAAGATGGTGGTTTTGACTGATGAAAAATTCGTTCTTGGGACGATATTGTCTTCTCTTGTCGGATTTCTTATTCTCTATACTTTATATGGAACTAACTGTGACAATAAGAGGAAGAAGAGGATCGAAACTGGCTGTAACGACGTTGCCGCTGCGGCGGAACGGAAAACGGAATGCTGCTCTGCGGAGAATGCATCCGGCTCCGACGTCATCATCGTCGGAGCTGGTGTTGCCGGTGCAGCCCTTGCTTATGCACTTGGCAAGGTATTACGTTTGTTCTATTGATCACCATGTCCAGCTCTGGGCAGTATCACAGCGTCTCAGATTTCAACGTTGATCAAGAAACCTATCTGCAGACCCAACCCTTTCATCCAGAAGCTTAAAGAAGATAAAAAGTTTTTTTATAATTTCCCCCAAAACATATTGCTTTCTGATACTAAGAAGGTCAATTGTTTGCAAATTTGCAGGATGGAAGACAAGTTCATGTGATAGAAAGGGACATGAGAGAGCCTGATAGAATTGTTGGTGAACTTCTCCAACCTGGGGGGTATTTAAAACTTATTGAACTGGGACTTGGGGGTAATGCCTTTCAGGCTAATAAACACATTTGCTTTTGTTCTTTGGACTTGAGGGTGATTGTTGAAATCTGGCGTGTTTGAGTTCTCATTCTCTGTTGAGTTATAGTGTGATCTGGCACAAAATGTTTTCTTCGGAAGTTTGCATCTTTTGTAGAAGTGTAACACTTGCTCAATTGCGGAGCAGATTGCCTGGAGGAAATTGATGCTCAGCAAGTGCTTGGATATGCTTTGTTCAAGGATGGGAAAAGTACAAGATTGTCTTATCCTCTTGAGAAATTTCATTCAGATGTTGCTGGGAGAAGCTTTCATAATGGGCGTTTCATTCAGAGGATGAGAGGAAAAGTTGCAAGGCTTCCCAAGTATCGTCTCTTGATCCCTTACTCCTCCAAAAATGAAAATTACATGGTAGTGATGAATCCCTTTTACTTCCGTTATCGTTTTCAATCTGGGACTAGTTCTTGTACCGTATGAAGATTGTAGTTTGCTCTTGGTTCACTTTAGTTGTGTCTTGTAGTTCATCAAAATCTTGTTGTTCCTAATGTCTATTCCACATTTTCCATTTACTCCATTTCCAGGTTTTACTTTTACTAAGTGGTTATTAGGCTCTTTCCATGTTGTCACTTTCAATTTCATGTTTAGTGTACTGTTAGAGCAAGGTACAGTAACATGCCTGGTTGAAGAGAATGGAACTGTTAAGGGGGTTCAGTACAAGATTATGGATGGCAAAGAAATTAGAGCTTATGCTCCTCTTACAATTGTCTGTGATGGATGTTTCTCCAAACTCCGCCAAAATCTTTGCAATTCAAAGGTAACATTACACCAATCCTTGACAAACATTAATGCAGTCATGGTTAGTTCTAATATCTAGTTACATAGAGATTACCCCGACATTATTTTACTTTGGTAGGTAGACGTCCCTTCTTGTTTCGTGGGTTTATTACTTGACAACTGTCAACTTCCATTCCCCAATCATGGGCATGTTATTCTAGCTGATCCATCCCCGATCTTGATTTATCCAATCAGTAGCACACAGGTTCGCTGTTTGGTTGATGTTCCTGGTCAAAAACTTCCTCCTGTAGCTAATGGTGAAATGGCAAAGTATTTGAAGAACATGGTGGCACCGCAGGTATCTGTTTAGTACTAACTCTATCAAATGTTTCTGTCCTGTTAGGAAAACAATGAGTTATTATATACCGAAACATGGTCTTGGATTTCAATTAGTGATCTATAACATCCCCAACAACTATTAATAACTGGTTTCTGTATCATTTGTCCTCTTTGTTGACTTATGTTAGATGAATCATCGGTTGAGGTTGTAACAAGTGTATGTTTCAGATTCCATTCGAGCTTCATGACTCCTTCATATCTGCAATAGATAAAGGCAATATCAAGACAATGCCTAATAGAGGAATGCCAGCTGATCCCCGTTTCACTTCTGGAGCTTTTCTTCTGGGTGATGCTTTCAACATGCGTCATCCATTAACTGGTGGTGGCATGACTGTGACACTTTCTGACATTGTTATCCTCCGGGATCTTTTGAAACCACTGCATGATCTTAATAATACAGCTGCTGTGACTGAATGCCTTAAATCCTTCTATACATTGCGCAAGGTAAGTTAAACCTTAATCCTGTGTTAAATCCTTCTACTCTGCACAATGCTATTGTAAGTCAAATTTCAAATGTCTGAGAACGCATGTGAGCTTAAAAGGATCATTTCTAGGGGCAGATTGTACATTTTGTGTGATATCATACACTGCTAATTTACAATAGACTTGTTACAACATTGAAAACATAGTTTGGTATGATTTGCTTACCAAAAGATTTAGATAAGACAAGTTTAAAGGGGAAAACATGAAATTGGCTAATGAAATTAACATCTTCAACTTATTATCTCTTAATGTTGTGTCTTGCAGCCTGTGGCATCTACAATAAATATCCTAGCAGGTGCATTGTACATGGTGTTCTCTGTTTACCATGATCAAGCAAGGAAGGAAATGCGTCAAGCATGCTTTGATTACCTAAGCCTTAGGGGTGAATTTTCATCTGGACCTATGGGTTTACTCTCTGGACTAAGCCCATGTCCATGGAATTTGGTTTTCCATTTCTTTGGTGTAGCAGTATATGCTGCTGGTCGTCTGCTTCTTCCTCTTCCTTCCCTCCAAGGAATATGTACTGGAGGTAGAATAATTTCGGTAGGAAGTTCTTATTCCTCTTCAATTCGATGCTTACGAAAGCAGAGATGAGCTTCTAGTAATCTTTCCATTCCTCCTCTCATTATGCATAGACCTTCATTGAAGATTGTTATATCGGTTCCAAACACAATTTCCTCCACAGCGATAACCATGATCCCCTATTCGAAACTTATACACACACGTAAATCACTGAATCTGGTTGGTTAGGTACAGGATATAACTTCAGGCTCAACAGAAAATGCATAGGAATCCAGTTTCTCCTATTGTGAACAGTCATGCATTTTTAAAGTCCAAGAATTTGACTCAAATTTTGATCTCTTTGCTTGAATGCAACTATTCTATTTCATTTAAACTAGAAATGGGAGTAAAATAAAGGGAGGGAAATTCTATTTCCTTGTAGTTATGGCATTGAAAATTGTCTTTTCACTTAGTGGATGTACTTTCATATGAGATGTCCTTTGTGGAACAATTTAGCTAACCATCTACAGACTTAACTAATAATTCCTGTAGAAATTTGTTCGAAGCAAGTGCTATTGGCCTTTGTATTCTAGCATGTATAGTTTTTGAAAGTTTGAATTGGGCTCTTGAGATTTGAAAGGAATCAAGTCTGCAAATGAAGTTTGAGTACTATCCGGATCCTGATTGCACGAAATCCTCTTGTACAGACTGCTATGCATATTATTTTCCCAATTATCAGAGCAGAAGGAGTTAGCCAGACGTTCTTCCCACTTATCGTTCTGGCTCTTCAAAGAATTACTGTTAATAAGAACCTCAGATGGTGAGGTGCTGTAGGTGCTTTAGAATATCTGAAATTAGAAGAAATTGATCCAGAAAACAGGGAATATACTGAAATAGATGAAGATCATACAGAGAGTACTATAACAGGTAAGGTCTTCATTACTTCCCTTGTGTTTCCAGTAATATTCAATGATTTCTTCTACGCACTGATGTATTATTAGTTCAATGAATGGCTTCAAGGGCATTTACCAACTTCTAACTAGCTTTGTTTTGAAACAGAATCAGCTTCTACAGCCTATATTGAGAGCCTAGGACTGATGGTTGATCTGCTAATATGATTCACCACGACTGTGTTTCATCAACCAACTACTTGCTGGCCACCTGTCTTCCTCACCTGATTTAAATAGTTCTTTGCTTGCCTGTACCAAAAACATTTAAATTTAAAACACTTGTATCAGTTGATTTGTCATAGTGAAAATTCTATTACGTCTTTAGCAGTTTCTGCAGTGGCCTACCTGAATCACCATGATTCTTATAGCGTGTTCATTAAAAAAACCATTGTTTAATCATTTTTTCAGGGAAAGAAAGAACAAGAATTGCAGTCACTTTGATCAAGCAAACGACAGGTACGACAGGCCGTGACGACGACAGCCATTAACGAGTTTGGCTACATCATCCTCAAGTCTTTATGCTCTGAACAATTTTAATGGATATCCAGTGATAAGTTTCAACTTAAAGTTTGCTGTCTGTTATCTCAAACTTAGCTTATTTCTCTTATCCTGTGTTATAATTTTCTTTTATAAATATTAATTAATCTTATCAAACTATAATCAAGTAATTGGTTCTCAAAAAAGTTTACATCAGAATATTGAAAAACTTTTTTTCTTATCATTCATTTTATAAAGAGAAATATTTTTATTTATCTCCTGCCAATCATACAATTACTAAACAATAATTAAAAAATTCAACTGGTATGGTCCATTCAACCGTAAAATTCTTAAACCATCTAACTTTTCTGTTCGATTTACTTTAATAGCTTTTGTTGTTAGTAGTTGATTAATTTATTAATAAATAGGATAATTTAGTAAATTAATAAGTTTTTGTAAGCTAGAATAAATAAATTAGTTTTCATTTAACAATCTCTTTTTTCAGTTACTAATATCAAACTCTTATCATCTGCAAAACTTATTTCTTCTTTAACATCAATTTATGTAGCAATTAGATATTGACTAATCTTAATTTAAACACATGGAATATGTAAGAAGTCTATGAATCTTAACACTTTCCTTACATTTTTGTATATATCTCTCAACATATTTACTAATCTTAATTTAAACACGTGGAATATATAGGAATTCTATCTAATCTGAATTCTATGTAGTCTGATGAATCTTAACACTGTGCTTATATTTTTGTATATATCTCTCAACTTCTTCTCCAACTGCTTCTTTGGCTCCAAATAACAACTGGCATACGTAATGCGATTAGCATAGCCATAACAAGACATATGCATTTCATATCATCACGTAGAAATTTGCCAACTTTGCTAAATGTCTATTGTAAAAGGGAGAAGGGATGTTTAGAAAAAGCAAATGATCTAAATAAACAAATTCATGTCTATCATGTTTGGATGATTGCCATAATCTCCATATGGGAGGACAAGTGAAAGGGTCTTATAAATGTCTCAAGCATATCGAACTGGTTTTTATAATCAGAGATCAAATTCACATTAAGCTACTTAAGTTTTATGAATATATATTCGAGATATAATCAAATTTCTATGCGTGAACACAATCGAAAAAAGATCACAGCCGTAAATTTCCTTGATACGAGTTGGCTTCTTAAATCTGGGAAGGAAAAGAGGATCATCAACTCTTCTTTTTAAAATTTCAATCACATTGAGCCTTTGTTTTTTTGTTCCCGTACAATATGATGCTTAATTGCCTTTCACATCAGAGACAAATGGAACTAAAGACTACGCGTTGGACTTGTAGCAGCCACACTCTTCGCACGCCATGAGAGAATTAGGTTTCAGTTTCTTTCAAGACATTTAAATAGTGGTCCTACGTCCTTTTAAAACTTCAGTAGTTTCATAGTGGCATTGAGAATTTTTTTATTGCGTAAAGAAATTCAAATATGCATAGAGATGTCTTATTCTATACACCAATTAATCATAACAAGTAACAAAAAACAAAATTTTCTTTTTCTGGTCGGTCGATAAATCTTTATCAGGCTCTACCTTTGGGGGCTCACAGTGAATATTTTTCCTTGACTGTCCGTCCAAGTCTTTGCCGGCCACAGAGTAAGAGAATTTGAAAGAGCAGTGCATCCACTTCTTCCAGTCACTGAACCTTGCCTTGATATTGTATTTCACATGATTTCCTACAGTCTGGAACTTCATTGTAATAAAACAGAAATATATAAATGAAAGTTTCTTCAAACATTTGTTCATAAGCTCTATGAGAAAGGATCGGTAGAGAAACTGAGATTGCGGTACCAATCACCTGTGTAATATATTCAATGTCAAAGAAGAATATCCAAAGGATTTCACTACCTGTTTCGAGTAACCCTTTTGTCAACAAACAGATGCTAGTGTATAGCCCCAGTTCCTTGTATCTTCTGTGGAACCATATCCATGTCGATTGTAAGTGAAACCGCGTTTTTTTTTTAATCAGTAAGGTGCTTGCAATATTATGCTCCATTGTACTATAGTATTGCTTAATCTCAGTAGTGCATGGAAAGTTTTCACTAACAATCAATGTTGACTTTTACCTTTTTTCACTTCTATGGCCTCTAGTCTATAATGACTTGAAATTAGGGGACTAGAAGCCATAATCTTTTTTTTTTTTTTGGGTTTAATAATCAAAATCTTGACTTTAATTAAGCTTTAAGGATGAAAAACTTTAGTAAAATTTTAAATTATTGTCTCCAATGTTTTAGTGCTTCAATTAAATTCAGACCACTTAAATTAAAATTAGTTCAACTGATCAAGGATGATATTTATAGTCACTAAACTCAGGCTGATCAGAAAGTGCAACGTACACCCTTGCATTAAATGAATATAATGTCCTTATTGTTGACTGTTTGTTCCCTACTTCTGCTCAACAAACAGAAAAGAGACGTGATCATTTGCATGTTTTGTTGTTCCAACTTTATTTCAATCTATCTTATTCACAGCAGGACCATTTCAACAATCAAAGACTTTTGCATTGTTAATAGTCTTCCTAGGAAGGTGAGGGACGGACTTGGGGTAGTGCAGACACACAGAGGTGCGAAGTATACTCGTAGACAAGAGGTATGAAGTATACTCGTAGATGAAACGCAAAGGTTATGTGAGGTTTAGAACTACAAATTTATGAAACTTTGAAAGCGAATTTTTGTGCTGGACCACTTATTGGTTTATTCCTTATAATTACTCGGATGATTGTACATTTATGCAATTTATTAAAGAAATTTTGTATTTTATAAATGTATACATGTTTGTTTAATTAAAATATAAAATAAATATATTTTGTAAATAAGGTTATGATGAGATTCATATTAGAATTACATATTATTTCTAAATTGTTTCCAATCACTACAATATTAAGATAAGGAAAGAATTAACATACATTATAATTTTTTTATGAAGAAAACATTCTATATCATAAATTACAGTATATAAAAATCTAAAGAATTAACACAAATTGCATGTTTATAAGAATGCTCATTATAATAATTGTATAAATAATCATTTGACTTAAAACTTCTAAAATACATTATACAAATATTGTTATATTTTCATACCATTTAGAACTTGTTTTATCCAAAGTAACTCGAGTGGTATTTGGATATAACATGAAATATGTAGAGATAATTAAGTGATCAATATATGATCTGTTACTCTTAAGTGATTAATGAGAATATTTTACTATTCTTAGTTAGTATTGATTTGAAACATTTTATTTTAAGTGGAAAGAAAGTAAAAAATAGTTCTGATAAAATATTTTTAAATGAATCAACTACTAATGATTAGATTTAAACAGGATAAACTTAATTCCATATGTCATATTTGATTGTAATATTATATGATGAAAGAATTAAATTATAAAAAAATTGTGTACTAAAAGTAGGTCAAAATCACCTTCATATTTCTAATAGTTGATTGGTTATAGTACTATGATAGATGCATATGAAAGTAATAAGATAAAAACTTAAGTATAATTTAGAATTATAATTTATATTTATTTTCAACACATTCAAATGTTTCTAGGTCGACGATTGGAGAAAGAAAAATAGTGTAATCAAGTTAAATTTAATTGTAAAATTTAAGGCATTTTAAAATCTAATCATCATCATCATCATCATCACATTCAGTCTGAAGTCCCACAGCGAAGCGGAATCTTAGAAGGTCTGATAGTACACTTTAAAATCTAATATTAAATATTTAAAAGATATGCATTGATATTAGATATTATGTATTGTTGAAACCTTTTGTATTTAATTAGAGTCAATTGTATTTTTAATTAAGTTAAATTAGAATTAAAATTATGTTTTTAATTAAATTATTGAAAATTCTAACTCTATTATAAATATGGATGAACTCTACAAAAGTTAGCAATCTTGACATATTCCCTCTCTATATTACTTACAAGATTCTCTCAATTTGTTTACGCGAATATTGTCCAAAAATATTCACATACATAATTTTATATCTTTCTAAATTAGAAACACTCCTCTTTCGAATAAAGAAGTGAATTTAACACTAGTACCAAGGGATATAAGGCCGAATTGGAGTTTAATCACTGTACTAATTACGATCTCAACTTATTACATTGCTATCGATATGAGAGGGTATCACTTTTAGTTTTATATTTACTTGGACCTTTCTATCTTTGCTATTGGGTTTATATATACTTTGTTCCCATAACCGGGTTTTGGGTTAATTAACTTACTAGTTAAGAAAAGAAGGGACGAGGTGAGGACACATTCACAACCTAAAACGGTCACTATTAACATCATTAATTACTGTCATAATTAAAAAGCTAAGTGTTAGAGACTAAGCTTTTTGATAATAGCTTTGCAAGTTTACAAGTAGCAAATGGGATGTTGACATTTGATTAAACTAATTTAAAGGAGAGGAATATCCATAGGCACCCTAATTTTTGCTTTATGTTCTCTCAGTTGCAAACTACAAATTGAACACTACCGTCATGACAAAAGACAAAAGCAATTGAGAACCAAAAATTTTTCTATGCTTGTTTACATGCTCGAAGATCAAAATTGGGAGTGACGAAGGCAACCTTTTTTTTTTGTTATGTGGTGATTGGATTACGTCCTTGATAACAACTTCTTGCTAAACCCCAAATCTAGAGCACTAGTTAATGAACAACTATATAATACTAAAGCAATAGCGCTCTTCATCATCAAAATTAAAATTTATAAAGTTTGGTAAAGAAAAAGTGTGGAGCATACCTTAGGAATATATATAAACCAAAGATATTATTATGCTACTTGTGATAGATTCTTGTCCAACATTTTAATTTTAGAATTCAGTAGGCTATATGTTCTTTGTATGGAAAGTTGGCATTTGGCAATTAATTAAATAAATTATAAATTGTATTACCAATATAACATAAGCATTGATTCCGCTAACCCTTGTCAATATAAATTACTATCTTTTTAATTATAAAAAATAAAAATAAAATAGTCACTCATTAGTGACTACAAAACTCTAAAATTTTAATTTACATAATATATATGATACTTTTAAGAATTTTATGAATTATTTGACGTAAGTGAGTCTATTCTATATGACAATTTATGCCAACAAAATTAATTGTAAAACATGGATGATAGAATTATATTTACAATAAATTAAATTTTGCATTTAATAATATTTCAAATTTTATCAGTATCATCAAATTAGATAAAATATCAAATTTATAGTTTAATTTATCTTTATATTAAAGTTGATTAAGCAATTTGATTTCACATTTTGTGGGTTGCTACTTTTTAATCCTATTTAATAGGATTTGTTAGACTTTACCTTGTCCTGACTTTTGTAGGATGAAGACTAAAATTGTGTTATTGTGTTGATGCAGTGCTTTGATCCTACCTGTACAATTTCTCAATAACAATAATAGTGAATCGATATATCACAACAATTTCACGTTTTATGCACATTTGACTTTATCTTATTCGTACGAGGAAGGTGAAATCGCAACACCCCATAGCAGTAATCAATGTCCATAACACAAATGTAATTTCAAAAGATGGTTATCCATTGATATTAAAGTGGTTCTTAGTGCTATATCCATTGGCATATTCTAAGGTCCAGAAAGAGGGAAATCATTGGGGAATAGACACAGAACAAAAGGTTCATGAATGGATGGAAAGATCAATATTCCAACACCTGAAATGGGTTGAAAGTCATGTGGAAAAAAATGGTAATGTAATGACAATATTTCCCTATCATATTTTGTTAACATCATATATATATATATTTGGATCGAACCGATCAATCAAACGAGGATTGATCTCAACCTTCCATTTGGCCAATTTCAGAAAGGACAAGATTCAAAAACCAGCCAGAAATAAACAAATAAATATATATATGAATATGTATATATATGTTGATTGAATTAGATAATTTTTCAACTCAATAAAAAATACATATTATCCTTTCATTGTTTTAGTTTATTTTTATTATTTATTATTTTTATTACACTAAAATTGGTTCAACTCAATTGACTCTAGTTTAACACATCTTTCAATTTAACAAATATGTTAATATAGAATTTCCTCGTTCCGCCAATCGTTCAAACTTCAACTGAGGGTTTTGTTTTGGTCCATCAGAAAAGCAAAAGAAAAGAACTTGGAATGCTTAAAATATATAAACATGCGCATCGAGTGTGTAAAATCTGAAAGCACCATAAAATTAAAAGAGACAAATTGGAAGTTAGTTGGGCGGCAAAATTTTTTGTAGTAGGGTTTAGTAATTCAATAGCGGGTACCACTATACAGGGACCACATTTGAGTACTATTCGTCTCTACTACTTTCAAACATCTAAGTGTAAGACATGGATTTGGACACGAAGACAAGATCAGAACAACAAAGGTTGCTTTAACTGTAGTTAAACGACTAAGCTTTTTACAATAACATATGCTGCCTGTTTCACAAGAACCTTCCGAGTTTCTAAAGCACCCTTTTCCAAAATCTTCAGAACCCCATCATAAATCTATGACACTCCTTGCTTTTTTTGACGTTAATTTACACAGACTCTAGAGACAGAAGAGACATGTTGCTCTTAGTTCCTGTTTTTTTAAACTTTAATGAGATTGATCTTTTATTTATGTAGATCAAAGTTTATGAAGCGATTAAAGATGGAGTTGGTTCGGTCGTAATAATATTGCATGGCCATGCAGACGTGAATTGTTGCTGCAGTTGCCGGAACATCAAAACTTGGCGTATGTTCAACAGCTTTCGTCGGAGCACACTGTGTTCAGACTGGAGCTGATCGTTTTCTGTCTGTACACTGTGGCAGTGGAGCAGAACGTAACGCAACTTGTTCGTAAGTTCTCGGTTCTCCATCCTTAGCCGGTGCACCTGGTTCCTTAGGTTTTCTAAGTGCCTCTGTTTTCTCATCCGTGAACGCCTAGCCGATTCCCGGTTCGATATCATACGCCTCCGCTTCCGCTCGTCTATATCGGAAACCGCCCGGCTTGGATCATCAGAGCAAGAGTTCGAGTTGGCAGGGTATTGATCGGACCGGTTCAGTTCATCCGAACCCAAGTTGGAACCAACTGGTTTAGATGGTGAATGAGGAACACTTGAAAAGAGTTCAAAGGAGTCCCAAGGTGTGAACCCATTTTCAAATGAGGAAAAAGGGTTTTCCGGCACCGGAACGGGGGAGAAGATGGCCGGAGTATTGGACAGCATGACCATAGAAATGCTTAATTAGAAACTAAGGGAAGGAGGAGGAGGAAAGGGAAGAAACGTATCGTTGGAGTTCCGTATTTATGGGCAAATTCTAGAGATATTGGTGGGACCCACTGAGGGTATTTTTGTCTAAACTCGTATTTCTTTTTTGATTAGACCGTATTTGTACAGGGATTGGCTTTTTCAGTGGTGGGCTTAAGTGTTAACTCAGCTTTTAAGAGGGGCACGAGGTGACATAAGCTGGTGGGCCCGGCGAAAGATTGGTTTAATTAGCTTCGTCACGAAGCAAACAATGACAATGGGTTCCACGCAAGACACGTGGCCTCTCCCAATTTGATGAGCGTGTGAGGAGCCAATAATTGTGGAAAGTGCTGACGAGGATCCACGTTCATGGCTCGGCTAAGACTAGGCTAGGCTAGACTAAGCTTGAGGGACATGGCTCATGGCTAGGCTAATCAGATAATCACATATTAGTGGTCTCACTACAACATATGATAAGAAGAGAAAACCCTAGCATGTGATAAATTACAATGATTAAGATTTTGAAATTGGTTGAGTAATTTCAATTATAAAAATTTAATCATCAATTTTCTTGGTTTAGTTTGATTTAATAACTATTATTATTCATTAATTAATAAAATAATTTTCATAAATTAATCGATTTTTATAAACTAGAATAAACTATTTGATTTTTATTTATTTTTTAACATTAAAATTTAAATTCTTAGATGTAAAAAAAATTTCTTTCTTCAATTTTATTTTAAAATTTATTCTAAACTGTATACAAATTTAATGATGGTCTATTATTGACTAAATCTTTAAATTTTAGACCTCTAATTTTATCAATTTAATTTTCAATCCTATTTTTAGGACATTGATGAAGTGTAATCCTAAGATTAGTCCAAAATGATTTGTACCACATTGGATAGAATTTTTGTAACGCATCTTTATGTCTTTAATAAGAGACAATAATGTGATATTGATTCCTTATCAATATTCAACAATCAATTCAATACATAACTTAAGAGTAATATACAAAGCATTTTTTTTATTATATAAAAAAGTGATGTTTGATTGTTTCTTTGATTAAAAAGGATAAAGTAAACACTCTTAATTAAAGTTGATATAGGGGCTATCGCTTTTAAGTGACGTCTGATTTACCTTTTCTATGGATTTTAATAGTTTGTGTGGGGGAAATTTAGTGTAAATTGACTAAAGAAACCTAATCATTCACTCTAGCGAACTCCAAGGTAAGACAGAAAGCAGGTTTAGCTTTTCCAGTAAATCGTGAAGGGAAAGTAAGAAAGTCTTTTAAATGTAAACCAATTTCACCACATGTTTGGATAAGTGAGATAGAGTGGATTGCCTGCAGGAACGTTCCCATACAGATTGCTGGACTTATTTGACAATTTGGGTGTGCTGGGAGCTTGATTACTTGAAAGAGACAGTGACATTATGCCAACTTGTGATTATTGTTTCATTTTTTCTTTGACGAATATAATAATTGATACACATTAAATAAAAATTTATATTCATGTAATAATATATAAATTATATATTTAATATAACCATAATTTAAAATTAAGTGATAAATTGAATTGAAGAGATTAAATTCAAAATTAAGATTTTAAGCATTTGGAGCATTATTGGACATCCCCTACCACCCCTTAAAAGACACGATCATTACCCTTCTTGATTATGTTTTGAACTACATGGCTGCACTCCAAATTAAACTTGTCAAAGTGGATGTTCTCGCCGAAAGGCCTTGAAAAAGGAAGGCACTTACAAGTCCTCAAGAGGCTGCTGCTGAATCACATTGAGAGTTGTGTAGAATCCAAAAGCTTCAAGGGTGTTAAATTTATTTTTTCTTGGTTCGGTTGTCAGATGAATTATCACGAGTACAAATTAAGGCCAAAGTTTTTGGGGAAAAGGGAATCTAATAGCTCACTAGAATCATCATTGAAGTAAGAAAAAGCAGCTCAGAAAAGAAAAAGGAAGAACGCTATTAAATCTTTTGATTTGGTTGTGCACAACAAATGGCGAGCATGAGGCCGACATTAGAATGTATAATATGCTCTAATTGTAATCATAAGTCATGGCCAAAAGAGCTCACGATATGCTCATAGACATTTTATAACATGGAGCCACATATATATATATTTGAGGAAGAACATGGAGCCATATTTATTCTGTGCTCAAAACTGCAACGACCATACAACTTCCTTTGTTAAAAGCTGGAATTGGTTGGGAGCAGGATTCCCATCTTTGCTTTCTATAGTTAAGTGCTGAAACTTGGGAGATTGAAGCTAATCAGCTGGCCTCATGTGAAAGACACAAACATGATAAAAGATCTCACCACCATTTTGGTGGGGGACTGAACACAAAAGAAGTAAAAAGCGACAATCCTGTACTGCTCAATTTTCCATAACTAGTCCTTTCTTTGGA
Organism: Erythroxylum pedicellare; assembly: GCA_027563575.1. Classification (NCBI taxonomy): domain Eukaryota; kingdom Viridiplantae; phylum Streptophyta; class Magnoliopsida; order Malpighiales; family Erythroxylaceae; genus Erythroxylum; species Erythroxylum pedicellare. The sequence continues at coordinate 31,783,870 of JAOQMP010000208.1, read as the reverse complement.
CAGGGGTTTTGTATAATTGCAAAAGAATGGGTATAAAGAACGTGCATGCAATTCATGGAGGCTAATAGGACAAAACGTAAAGGACCAGCACAATGTCTAACTTTTATCTCTCTTTGAGTTTTCAACACTGGACCAGAATGTTTATACATTTGTAAAGAATCTTAAAGGACTAACTTTTACTTTTGGTTAGAGGTACTTTTAATGGCGGGACACCTGCTTCCAACGCTTGACCCATGTCTACAGCACGTGTAAAGACTCAACGAAAAAGAATCGTCAGCTCAAACTTGCAGAACTGGAACCATTAACAAGCTAAGCTCGATATGGGTCATTTTCATTTCCAGAAAAAAGCAGCCTGGAAGCATCAACCATCTAGACCTATTAGTATAAGAAAAAAGCAACTAAACGTGTGTGATCGTTGACATTGATAATGTATTTGTAGAATTAAGATGTAGAATTTTTTTCTAGGAGATTCAAATGATAAGGATTATTAAGATTTAAAAAAATATTTTAAATATTCCATTACAGATTATTATTATTATTATTATGACATATAATCCATAGTTTAAATCAGATTTAATAAATCATTTCCAAATAAGATGTAAATTTTTTATACGTTGCTCTTCAATACAAAGTAGTGATGCGAGTGAAATATTGAGCCTCGTATATATGCATGCCACCTCCACCTGCAGCAGTAGTCGGGAGACCCTACTTTTTATCTGTCTCTACATTCTTTATAACACTGGCTAAAAGCAATTTGGATAATCCATATTACATAATTGCACACAACTTTTTCAAATTGACAATACCTGTGTGCTTCTTGTTCATTGGCCGGCCTTGAAGTGGTTCTACTGTGCACATATCAGGGTAGTTGTACAGAGCGCATTTTGGAGTTCTATAGCTACTTTAACATCTTTCTTGCCATTCTATTTTCTACAATAATTTTTCTTCCATTTATATTTTTCAGATATTTTTAATTAGAGGCCATCAATTGTAACTTTTTGTTTACAGTAGATATTCTTAACCTCTCTTTTTAATTAATTAGATATCTCTTTTATGAAGGTGGATTTACATAGATATGATATGTTTATCTGTCTTTCTCCCATGAAAATCATAAGCATGTAAAAAAGTTTTAAGCCAAGTTTTCATATTTAATGGTGGTGAAAATTTTACCAAACTTTCAGTGAAAAAATATAATAATAAATAATTACGAGTCTAACAATAATACTGTCACTATAATTATAATTACATACTAGATCACGACTCTTATGTCATCAGTAAATGTAGCTATGAGTATTTGTGAGGATTTGAATTGCTGTTAAATTTGGATCTTTATTAATTCCCTGGTTTCTATCTGTCTTGTCACTTCCTTATCTTGACGTTGAACTGGCAAGCGTGGCTTCTTCTACGGTTGAAAATTAAGTAATGCTTCCAAAAATTAAAATGCGTGTAAGAAAATAAACTTATGGTTAAGTGGAATTTTACAGGTGCTTCAAGGCTCCAAATCTGTCAATTTATTAGGAAAGTGACATAGCCCAGTTATCATCAAGGCTACTAATTAATTGGATACTTCTGCAAACAGATTATGAGCTTAAACTTATCTAATTCTCTATTTTTCTTAATCATTTGAACTTTCAGGAACTTGACTGCGATCTTGGCATCATCGTGTTCGACTTCCCAAATATGACACGGAATGCATGTAAATTGTCAAGCAATGGAAGAACTAACACAATGTAAAACAAGTTCATTGAAGAAATGTAAAAAGAAAACCAACCATTTCATTGGAAAGAGAAGTAGTATTTTTCAGAGATAGAAAGAAGATATAACTTACCAATGGTGTCTATTACGTATAAAGTTGGAATTTTGAGAGACAGAAAGAAGAGATAACTTACCAATGGAAGCTTCCATGGTGTCAATTACGTATAGAGTTGGATTTTTGGACAAGGAAAGCTGCATTGAACGAACTTGACTAGTAGGCATACGAGCATATATAAATAAGTGGCCATAGACTTTGGATTCATGATGCTCATAAGCTACGGAGAATATTTGAAATCATATTATATTGATCATGAAGTCGCATTCATATTTAATTATTGATTTTTCCATTATTTTTATTAATTTAAAATAAATTTCACCAAGTTTTAAAACTTAATTCATGTTAATTGCAATGAGTAGATAATTTGAAAGTGAGATATAGACTGTGAAGGTTTCGTCTATATTCAATTAATGTTTCGGCACAGTATATTTATAGGCTTTTGATACAACAAAAGATAACTATAAATAGGAATGAGTTTCTCTTCAAAAAAAAAAAAAAGGAATGAGTTTATAAAGTATTAAATGGATAACTATGGAGAAGCTGTACAGATATGAATTAGTTTCTAACTAACAAATGGATAAATATAATATAACAGTTAATATAATTATAATTTATTGAGAAAATGAATTCGCTAGCACTTCCCACAAGTCATTTGACACTTCATGATATGAAACTTATCACATAAGAACTTGATATGAAACTTATCACATAAGAACTTGAATCCAGCCGTGGACAGCGACTTAGTGAAAATTTCACCTATTTGATTGATCGAAAAGATGATCTGAACCTCAAGATTGTCCAGAGCAAATTGTTCCTTTATAAAGTAATATTCCAGTTTAATGCATTTTGTACAAGCATGAAACACAGGATTGGATGTGAGATAGATGGTGTCAATATTATAACACCAAAGAACATCCTTTATTGGACATGAACAAATAAGTTTCATGAGCAAAAGAGTCGATCTATGGTAGTTCTACTGTAGAATTAGCAATGGCTTTATATTCACTCTCACTCTCAGTTGAAGAATATGTTATTGTAGGTTGCTTCTTTGACGTCCAAGATATTAATAAATTACCTAAATAAATTCCATAGCCATTCATAGACCATCTTACTAGGTCATATTAACGGATTCATCATTGATTGAAAGGATGATGGGGTTCTACCATTTGAGACTATCATACTAAGCCATGTTGATTTGTGGGTTTGAAAATTGATGAGGGTGGGTTTGAAAATTGATGATTATATATTTATATCAATGCCCATATCGATATCAATCGATTGTACAAATCTGACATAATCCCTTGTTTTTGTAATTTTCAAAATTATTATTGTAGTTTTGATGTTGATTTTATGAAGAGTATTGATAACGTTGAGTAGATTGGGTAGTGTTTATTGTTAGAAGAAGGCATACAAGCAATGCTGGCAAGTAGCCCATATTTTGTGCCGTTAAGGAGGATCTCATGTGCAAGTAATTGTCCATGCAATTCATGAAAAGATATAAGATCGGGTCAAAAATTTAAAGCATTGATAACGGGTGAAAAGTTGAATCAAATATTACAATATAATTTTGCATTAAATTCTACAGGAGAAATAATGCATCCAATAATAGCGGCAATAGCCTTTGCACATTGAAGATGTTATAACATAGTTAAGTCATTTTTCAACTCATGCAATTCAATGTTGAGTTATAATTGACAATTTAAAAATACATAACCAAAAGCTTTTCAAGTTTGGTAAGAACTTCACTCCATGAAGAACAAATCCAAGATAAAAGTAATTGTTCTTTATGAAATCATTTGTCATAGGTATTATGGGTTGATTTTAATATTGGATGGGATAATGGTTTCAGAGGGGATAGGTAATGTTTCATCAATAAGACCAGTCAACTTTTGGTATTTCACGAGAGGGAAGAATTGGGTTTTCTAAGTTTAAGTCATTGTAGGAAGTTAGTTTGAAAACAAAAAAAGAATACTATTTCAAGGTTTGAGCATTTGACAAAGTCGCCATTATAAAGTAATTTATGTGTTGTTTGTAGTAGAACTTAATGAAGTTTGGCCTAGAATAAGTCTGATTGAATTTTGGGTAGCCAAAGTCAGATCATACTCGATCAACTTGAACTAAATGTAAAGCAAATTATACTTTAGTTATGATAAAACTCGATTAAGTCAATTTAGAAATAAAAGTACAATCCTTTTAAAAATATCGAATAACTTAAAAAGTATATTTAGGCTGGATTAAGCTAAAAAAACTCAATTCTTTTTTTAAATATTTATGTTTCAAAACGATGGAATAAGTTTAGTAAAAAAAATGAAAAATCTTAATTCCATGAATGTGTGATTGAGAGAAAGACCTAAATACTTTATTTATAGAGTCACTTTCCTCTAATTGGAGCTTAAGTTCGATTGAAAGCTTTAAAATTTTTATAAACAAAAGTTCAAACTTAACTTGAACCTTAGTCAACTCAAGCAAAATTCGTTAACTTTAGACCAAATCAATCTTAGTTTGGCCCAGACTATTTTTCCATCCTTAGATACCATATTAAATATGAGATTATGAAAGTTTCTTATACATTCAATTAATGTTTTGGCATAACATATTTATAGCCTTTTGATACAACAAAAGATATCTACAAAGAGGCGATACATATATGAATGAGTTTTTAAACTAACAAATAAATAACTACGTAGAAACTATATAAATATAAATAAATTTCTAAACTAACAAATGTATAAATATAACCAACTATATAATTATATTATGTTAAGGAAATTAATTCGTTAACAATCAAAACCACAAGTCAACTCTTAAATGCCATGCAACTAACCAATTTTTTTCCTTATATATTAGCTTTTGAATTGGATTCTTACTTATGATAATTAATGTAGCCAAATTCATTGATTTGATAACATTTGAAGTAATTTGTCAAATTGCTCATCCAATCTCATACTAGAAAGCCTAATTGGGAAGTAAAAAGTAGCACCAGGAAAAATCACTACCAAACTTGTCGTCTCTCTTCATTGTTCCATTATTCGAGAAGGGTAAAACATAGTTTGTCTTTAATTTGCTAAATAACTAAAAAGAAGAAATTACATTTCAACTGGACTAGAAACATATGTAATTAATTAGAAAAGCATGTATTTGTTGTCCCTTGAGTCAAGTGCTTTAATGGCTAACATGTTGTATAGGAATGACAAAAGGCAACGAACTTAATTTGTCATACTTCTCATAACTTTCAATATCTCAAATTATCATATAACATATTTCTTTAAAATAGATTTTTAGTGAAAGATGATGTTGGAGAATTAAGTCAAGAATAAGAGAGTGTTTAGAGCCAAAAACTTTTGTTTCTCTTTAGTTTTACTTCACTTTCTTGATTCGATACAATGATTTACTTAGCTATTTATAGCTACAATACAAGATTGTATAATTCATTGGAATACTAAATAACTTATCTTCTTAAAATAATAGCTTAACTTGACTTATGAAAATACTAAAAGACATTCTAGAATGACTATCAAGACTTTGATTAATTTAATACATTCACATACATTATTAATAAACTTCCCCTTTAATATGTTGTTCTTGAACTCCAAGCATGTTTATGAAATTAATGAATTTGTCTCTTGAGAAGGCTTTTGTTAAAACGTTAACTACTTGGTCTTCACTTTTTCAAAACTTCAACTCAACCTTACCAGCTTCAACAACATCTCTTATAAGTGGCGTTTGATAATAATGTGGCAGGTTTTGCCATGATGGACTAGATTTCTTGCAATGTCAATGACTGATTTGTTGTCATAAAACATCACAGTATCTTCCTTTTGCTTCTTATCAACATCTTCAAGAATTCTCATTAGCTAAATGACTTGTGAATTTGCAAAATCAATTGTATCATATTCAGCTTCAGTTGATAATTGTGCCACACTTTTTTGCTTCTTTGGATGCCCAACAAAAAAGCTCTAAAATCAAGTGAAAAATAATAGTCTCGTGTACTTTTCAGATCACCAAGACAACCACCCTAATCACTATCACAATAATCAAGTAATGTTGCATCAACTCCTTGATTGAATTTTATGCAAAATTTAGTTGTTCCTTTGATGTACCTTATCACTCTTTTGCTGCTCCAAATTGTATTTGACTAGGAATGTGTATACATCTTCATAATTAAATGAAGCATACATAATATCAAGTCTTGTGGTAGAATGATAAAGTAAATTTTCAACCAAACTTCTAAACAAAGTAGGATCTGCTCTCTTTGCTCTATCTTCTTTGACAAGTTTGTCGTTCACAACAAAAGGTATGGATAAGGACTTACAATCTATAATGCCAAACTTTGCAAGAACATTTTTTCTTTTGACAAATAAACACTATATCATCTTGTTGATAAATCTCCATACCAAGGAAATGATGTAACAATCTCATATCATTATTTCATATCTTTTCATCATGTCTTCCTTAAAATAAACATATCATTCATTGTCATATCTTTTCATCATGTCTTCCTTAAATTAATAATCATTTTTCATTGTTCCTAGTATAAAGCAGGTTATTAACTTATAATTGATAGCCTTTAGACGTAGAGCTACAACTAAGAAAAATACATTTTCACTTACTTCATCAAGTTTGGTTTTTTTTCTCCTTTAAAATTTAAGCATAACAAAACACTGCTAAAAAAATTCAAGTGTTTCACCAATGGCTTCCTTCCACTCCATGCGTCAATTGGAGTTTGATACCACACAACTTTTTTAGGACGTCTATTTAGCAAATATATTGATGTATATACTAATTTAGCCCAAAAATCTTTAAGTAGTCCTTTGTCATGAATCATTAATTTTGTCATCTCCATCACGATTTGATTCTTTTTTTCAGCTATACCATTTTATTATGGTCTATACCTAACTGTGAGTTGTCTTTCTATGCCTTTATTTTCATAAAATTCCTGAAATGTATTTAAAGTATTCTCTTTTCCCCCCAATTACTCCTAAGAGTTATTATTTTATAGTCACTTTGATTTTCAGCAAAACTTTTGAACTTTTTAAATATTAAGAACACTTCAGATGGCAGAGGGACTTTCATGGCCTATATAACGAAGAGATAGTGAGCAACGTAGAGTTAGGAGAACCCTCTGTGAGGGGGGCATGTTCATGATAGGTGCGCATGGGTAAGGATTACGAGGGGTGAAATTATAAAAGTATTGAGAGAGATGGGAAGCGTTAAGGCCATAGGGCCAGATGAGATCCCTATAGAGGTATGGAAACGGATAGGAGTTGTCAGTATTGTATGGTTAGTTCAACTCTTCAATGTGATTTTAGAGTCAGCCAAAATGTCAGATGAATGGAGTTTAAGTAGGTTGATCCCCTTATACAAGGCCCAAGGGGACATCCAACAATGTCACAACTATAGAGGTATCAAACTAATAAGTCATACCATGAAGCTGTGGGAGAAGGTAATTGAGAAGAGAATCCGGAGGGTTGCGTCGGTATCGGTCAACCAATTTGGATTTATGCCTGGTAGGTCCACGACAAAAGCGATACATCTACTTCAAGACTCATGGAATGCTACAAAAAATGTAAACGAGATTTGCATATAGTTTTTATTGATTTGGAGAAGGCATATGACAGGGTTCTTAGAGACCTCTTATGGAGGTGTTTGGAGGCCAAGGATATCCCTATCACCTATATTAAAGTAATCAGGGATATGTATGAAGTAGTATTGACCAGCGTAAGGACGATAGGAGGGGCCATGGAAGCATTTTCTATTAGAGTTGGTCTCTACCAAGGATCTGCGTTAAGCCCTTTGTTGTTCATATTAGTATTAGATGAGATTACCAAACATATTCAAGGAGAGGTACCTTGGTGTATGTTATTTGCGGACAATATTGTCTTAGTGGATAAGACCAAAGAGGGAGGTCAATGTCAAGTTAGACTATTGGAGAGATACGTTAGAGTCGAAATAGGTCTAAGACGGAGTATATAGAATATAACTTTTTAGAAAACCAGGTGGCGCATGAGGTGGCGGTAGCAATTGGTACCGACATCATACCACAGAGGATAAGTTTTAAGTATCTCGGGTCTATCATTCAAAGTGATGGTAATATCAATGTCGTTATTGTACATTGTATTAGATCAGGCTAGGCCAAATGGAGAAGTGCGTCAAGGGTTTTATGTGATAGGAAGATTCCTTTAAAACTCAAGGGGAAGTTTTATAAAACGGTGATTTGTCCAACCATATTATATGGGATAGAGTGTTGGCCTACCAAACGTAAGCATATAAGACAGTTGTTGGTAGCAGAAATGCACATGCTTAGGTGGTTGTGTGGCATTACTAGGAGAGATAAGGTCTAGAACTGGGTGGTGAGAGATAGACTACAGGTAGCCAGCTTTGCCGACAAGTTGAGAGAGACTGGGCTTAGGTGGTATGGGCATATGTGGAGGAGGCCCTCCGACGCTCTGGTACAAAGCTGTGAGGGAATAACACTTAATGAATATAAGAGAAGGAGAGGGAGGCCTTACAAGAATTGGACGGAAGTGATCAAGGAGGATATGTCAGAGTTGGCCCTTAATGAGGTAGTAGCTAGAAATAGAAAAGTTTGGCGTGATCGGATAAAGGTAAAGGATTAACCGTTGCAGTTACTAGGAGATGTCGCGTCACATCGCGCAGATTGCACGACAGGTGCGGGGGGACAGTAGGGGACCATTCCGACAGGGTCTCTGAGGAAGTCCCCTTACTTACTGAGTGACAAGGAGGGATGGACTCTGTAGCCTATTAGGTTCTTGCAGATCTGGCCTCCATCAAGTATTCCCCATTATTAGTATTTTCATTTTTTTTAATGAATTGTTTCTGTAACCTGCATCATTCTTATATTGTCTTATTTGTATGTGGGTCCACCGGAAACAGCCTCTCTACTATGTAGGAGTAAGGCTGCGTACTATCGGACCTCTCTAGACCCCGCTTCATAGCAGGATTTCGGACTGGGTGATGATGATGATTCTTGAAAAATCATCAATGAAGAGAACAAAATACTTATTACCTCCATACAATGTTGTTCTTATAGATCCACAAACATCCATATAAATAAGCTTCAAAATTTTATTAACTCTCTATACAACTCCTTTAAGAAATGGTTATCGACGTTGTTTGCACATCCTTTACAAAATTTAAGTTTCTCCTCAATTCTTGGCAATCCATAAGCCATCCTTTTTTGTTAAGGATTTTGAGGCTGCAAATATTTAAGTGCCCAAGTCCTTTGTGCCATAGTCATGCGTCTTTAATTACTTGAGTTTTCAATGCTTGGTCGCCACCATAATTGAAATTTATTAGAAAGCTTTTGTTCTTCTTTATTGGAGTCTTAGCAATCAGTTGTCAACCATCCTTATTATTATAAATAAAGCACTGATTGTTCTCAAAATTAACTGTATATTTATGCTCCAAAAGTCATCCAAGATAGCAAATTTTGATCTAAATCTGAAACATACAATAATACATCATAAATCATGAATCATGAATCATCTTTTTACCATTCATTGTCTGGAGGGGTCACAAGCAGTCCCACTTTAAACCTAATCTCCTTAGATAAAATTTTCCTGGACATGTAATTTAATAGCACAATAATTTACTACAACTATACCTAACAATAGCTATTAAATAAACAAATAAAGAACACCAAAATTAAACGAGGTTTGGCTAAATATGCCTATATCCTCGAACACTACTAAATTAATATTTCACTATTTTAAGGAAATAATACAAGTGAGATATTATAAAATGAGAGAGAGAGAATTTTTGCCTTAAAGAAAGATAGGCAATTTTAAGATAATTAAAACTAAAGGAGGAGGGTTTATTTTATAAGGGAAGCAACTTTGCACAAATCCATATTTTCCCGATGTGGAATTTACAATTATGGGATGAGCCATAAATTTGACAATTCAACAAATATCCACCTTAGAGAATTTCACATCTTTAAATATCTCATAAAACTTATTTTTAGTAGTGTCTTAAATACATTTCAAAGCGCCCATCTTTAATTTTTACTAATATTGATCAAGTCTAAACAATTTTGGAACTTGACTGCAGTCACCATCTTTGTCAACATATCAGCAGAATTTTATGTGATCTTAATCTTCTGAATTGCTACTCCACCTTCTTCTAGATCCTCTCGTACACAGTGATAATAGACATCGATGTACTTCGTTCTTGCATGGTAAACATAGTTCTTTGCTAAAAGGATAACACTTTGACTATCACAATCTATTTTGATGTGCTTTTATCGAACCTTTAATTTAATAAGCAATCCTTGAAGTCAAATTGCCTCCTTTACAACCTCTGTAGTTGTCATATACTCTACCTCCGTAATTGACAAAGCAACTATTGGCTATAAGGTAAACCTTTAATTGACTGGTGCCTTCGCAAGAGTAAACATATAGCTAGTAGTTGATCAACGCATGTCCAAATCATCGACATAGTCAAAATTACAATATATAATTATACGTTGACCATCTTGATTACCTCGCTGAAATACCAAACCAACATCTATGATGTTTAGAATGTACCCTAAAATCCATTTCACAGCTTGTCAATATTCCTTTCTAGGATCATGCATATACCTGCTCACAACCTCAACTACCTGTGAGATAACGAGCCTTATACACACCATAGTATACATTAAGTTACCAACAACATTTGCATACAGTACTTTTGACATGTATTCCCATTCTGCATCATTCTTTGGAGACAAAGATGCACTGAGCTTGAAATAAGAAGCGAGCAAAGTACTGACAAGCTTTGACTTTTCATTCTAGAACAAAATCTCTTCAATTCCCTATCTTTACTTATCTCCATGTCGATAATCTTTTTTACTTCACCTAGATCCTTTATTTCAAACTCTTGATTCAACCGAATCTTCAATCTTGATTGAGACATATATGATGATTGCATCTTGAATCAAGCAGTCATGCACTAGAAGAGCTAGTTGATGACGTGACAATAAGTGAAAAAAATGGGCTTTATCATTACTATCAGCGATATTTAAATCAACAACAACTTTTCCTTTATCAGGTTTGCCTTTATGATTAAGCCTATTAAAAATCTTTTTTTAATGCCCTTTGTCTCGACAAAAGACACATTCATCTTTACTCAGTTTGGGCCTCAACTTTAATCTCCCTTTCTTTCCTTTAGTATGGCTCTACGAGTAGCTTTTGACCACCAAAGCTTCTGCTACTCAATTTCTACATTCTTCCTTTGTCTTCCTTCTCAATTCTTAACTATATAAAGTTGTTGTAGCTTCACTAAGACACATAATAGCCTTCCCATAGAGTAGAGTAGTTTTAAGAAACTCAAACTCCTCAGAAAGGGATCCTAGCAACATCAAAGCCAGATCTTCATCTTCAAATGTCACATCCAAATTTATCAAATCAATAACTAATTGATTAAAACTAGTGATGTAATCATTTATAGTGGTACCTAGAATATAAGAGAAACAAAACATTCTCTTCTTCATATGAAGCTTATTTTAACCGCTTTTCTTCAAGAATTCTTCCTTCAACACGTTCTACAATTTATATATAGAAGTTTTTTTCAAGAAAGCATGCTTTTGTTCTCTAGAAAGACACAATCGAATTGTACCACATGTCAAACGATTTATAGTCTTCCAATCTTTCTCCTCAATACCATCTAGTTTTTTTTTTTCTTCAATGACAATGTCAAGACCTTACTGAAAAAGAGCGTCTTGAACCTTACTTTGCCACATAGCAAAATGACTCGTACCATAAAAAATCTCTACCCCAAATCTTACATTTGTCACTGTAGTCTTGCCATAATGGATGAGGAAGAAGCAGTCAACGTGGATGGCATGGAAATTTTTCTGTCTACTATCATCTCTGTTACAATTTATATTCAATAGTTGTCGATGCAGAATGCCAAAAGCCCAAAGAAATCTTTTATGATGTGAAAGATCAGACTACATTGCAATCACTGAGAATACTAAGAAGAAACCTTGGCTCTGATACTAATTGTTGTGAAAACTCAGGTTAATTTCTACGAATAATAATAAATTCACCTCGAGCACTATTGTGTAGGTGAATAGATTGTGAACGATTATACTTAAATATTACATCATGCAAATTTCTAGGAAAATCTAGAGGGGTCACAAACAATTCCACTTACAACTCAATTTCTTTAGACAGAATTTTCTTAGATATGTAATTTAATAGCACAATAATTCACTACAATTATAACTGACAATAGCTATTAAATAGACAAATAAAGAACATTAAAATTTAACGAGGTTCAGTAAATTATGTTTACATCCTCGGACACTACTAAATTAATATCATTATTTCAAGGAAATAATACAAATGAAATATTACAAAAAGAGAGAGAGAATGTTTAGCTTAAGAAAAGATAGGAAAATAATTTTAAGATAATTACAACTAAAGAAGAAGGGTTTATTTTATAATGGAAGCAGCCTCCCCAAATTCATATTTTCCGGATGTGAGATTTGCAATAGTGAGATGGGCCACAGTTGTTAATAATTCAACAATTTGTGTGGGAGATTCAAGAAGTAAACCTTGGCTGGTTGCTTTCTACGGTAAAAGTAGTCTAGGCAACATCCTTTGAGATAGGTTAATTTGGAGGGTTGTTAAGGGCTAATTAGTAATTAACAATCAATAATACAGTACAATAGAAATTCTTTTAGGGTTTTATCAAATCTATTAAAAACCGAGCTCGTGTTCTAGAATGAGGAAGTGATGTAAATACTCACTTTGACATTAAGAAATCCTAGTAATCTAGAAAATAGCATGATTCTTAGCTGGAAGGTGGATGATATGCTGATGGAAAAGCACAAAGTCACTTATAATTATTGTTAATCCATGTAATTTTAGTGTGGTGGTTGAGATACATTTCTTGAAGTTTGGTTTTTTCAATCATAGGATGCTACCAGATAGACCTTGAATGTCGTAATCAAAAGAAAAGCAGATTTTACTGTTTATATTGCTGTCTTTTTTGTGGTGTGTCAATTGATTTTCCTAAAAGTTACACAAGTAGTACAAAATTATTAGGTTTAATGAGACGAATACTCAACTTTATATTTGGTCTTATTGAATTGTATATCTAGTTCATATTGATGTCATAGTAACGTATGAGCATCGAATAGTCACAATTTGCTAATCTCTGATGTTTGATTACATAAGAGGGGAAAAATTATTTCTAATTTCAGGACGCAATCGACACCAACACTTCAAAAAATAGAAGAAAAGAACTGTTTAAAGAGAAAAGGCAAATCATACTGAGGAATAAGAACATTTTTAATGTGAGGGAGCCTCTTACAGAAGTAAACTAGAATCGAGTACTATAAATTTGAGGGAAGGTGGAAGGTTAGAAGCTATTCTTTACCCCGAGTTCACTTTAAGCACCAGGCCACTACACAGTATAAAGTTGAATTAGCATAGACTATGACCATCTTTATACCCCTTTTTCCTAAATCACTAATTTAATGCCTCGACGGGAATAACCTCTCTTTATTCTTAACAGTTATTGTTTGGTATTTCTAGTTTTTTTCCCTTTGCTCCTTAAAACTTTTCTCATTTGGTTCTCCTTGTGCAAGTTCCAATAAAAATAACGGAATAATCTCTCTTTTCCAACGCTTGTTCAACTCATTTATAGGATTCGAATACAATGATAAAAAGGGGTTATGTATCCTCATTACTGGAATAGTTATTAAGACTTCTTTTGGTCTAAAGAATTTGAACATAAAACCCGTCGTCAAAAGAGGAACCCTCTTCAAGAGAAATGGAGAATTGATTCTGGTTGGTTTGCATTATCCAGTTACAAGATAGGACTGGAGCCCAAAAGGGTTATCAACAAAGTTGTAGAAGACCGAGAAAAGAATAGGATTCAGGGGCTAAGAAAATTCGAGTTGGTAGTTGCCTCCAGGTCCAAGTCCTGCTAAAAATCAACTCGAAAAACATCTCGTGATAATATAACTTGGCAATCAACTTTGTTATTGAGCCCTTTTTCTTATGCAACCCTTGTCTTTATTTGGTCAAGCTTATCAAGCCAAAAGACCTGTTTACATAGTGAAGTGGTAAATTAGTTGGGCCATTCATTCATATTGCAGGTACTTTGACCAATAAATGGATATGAATTTGAATCCCATAACCATAGATCTCGTCTTCTTGTGTAGGGAAAGTCCTTAATGCAAGAGTAGACTTCGATCATCATCAGAGCTTTTCTTTTGTTTATCGAAAGACCTTTTCATCGTCGGCTACTTAAAACATGTTTAAGTGGCTAAAGGTAGGGCTATTGTTTGTGCTTCGAGCCTTTGTGTAAATTACAGAGAGCAATCAAACTCACGCATTTATTTTTTGCAACTTTTTGACCAACCTTTTTCTAAAGTTAGGCATCCATCTCATTTCTAGACAATCATTCATGACACATAACAAAAAATTATTGGTTGTTGATTTGGCCTGACCCGCACCTTCCTGAATATATATCCCATCTTTGACAAGTTTCTCTTCGTTTCCAAGATACATGGCTCTTGTTTGTTGAAACCCTGTTCTAATCCACAACAATATGATTGATGTGTACTCACCGACTGTTCCAGGCTTGAAGAGCATGTCCATGGAAGTGAAAGTAAACTAAAGAAACATGACCAACACATGTAACTACAACTGTACAACATGGGTATGGGTTTGGCTCGTATAGTAATGACATATGGATGAGGACATCATTAGAAGCCTTACTCTTCATGTTCCTGATAAGTACAAGCACTCAAGATGTATCTATTATGGACTTCTAGCCCTTTTCGTTTGTGTTTACATGCTCTGGTCAAATCTTGTTTTGGTTTCATATAGCTCGAATTCTGAAGGACAGAAAAGTTCAACCATTGATAAAACATGTTGTACACACAATTTCTCCCACCGAGCCCACCACAAAGAAAGCAATTAGACATAAGGTTGGTGTTTAATTTTAAGAAATAATTACATTAAAATGTCTAAAAATTAATTTTATTTTTGTTTTTTATTTTAAAATTTTTTAAAATATTATTTAATTATTATATATCTTCTTCAGTTATAATTTTTTGTATATTTATAATTATAAAATAATTTCTAACTAAAATTTAAGAATTTCAATATTATGTCGTTTTGAATAGAAAATAAAAATAACGAATTATGACAAAGAAATTATGTGATAATTAATACAATAAAAAGTGAATGATAATTTTTAAAAATATGAAAACTAAATAAAAAATCATATGACCAAAGTTTTTATTATTTAATTTTCAATTTAATTAATTTTGTTAAAAAATAAATAGATTGTTCGGATCTTCTTCGTTATTGCTGATGCTAGAGCCTAGAAGAGGTAAGGATCAATCATTTTGTGACATTTAGAGCCTAGAGTTTGAGAAACAGAGAGATCAACTAACAGACATGAATACGGTTCGTCCTCAAAGAAAAACATTTGAGATGGGACGTCATATAATATAAAAAAAAGCCATGAATGTTTCTAAGCATAGATTTGATTCCTCTAAAACTATACAATAATTCTGTAATTCCAGTCTAGATGTTGGACCCCTTATGTTGCATTATTGCTAGAATGTCAATCCAACGTTTTAGGCGGTGAACAGAATCTCGCGATTTTCCATAACATAATTTGCTCCAGACTTACGTCAAAATGCTGAACTTGTAGCAATAATTCATCCAAAAACTCCTCCTACCATATGTCACAAAGGTCTATTTTGGACTCAGAATTTCTATTATAAGTTGTGCCTATCTTTGCATAGCAATCCCGCCTAAGTCCGCTTAAGTAAGATTCAATCTTCTCATGTGAATGTTGCTGAATAATTTCGTTAGCTCCCGAATATCTCACGTGTACACAGGTGTTTAAAATATTTCTCTTGCATACAAAATCACAAGTGTATAATAGAAAAAAAAACCCAAGAGATATATATACATATACAGCCGAAGTTACTCTTTCATTAACTCTCAACAAAATGTTAACAAAAGATACAAGTACCTCATTCTCGAAACACTTACAAGGAACTTATTACTCGAAGCCCTTACAAAGAACTCTCTACTCGAAGCCCTTACAATGAGAACTCGCCTAAAAAGCTCTCAGCTCTCAAAACTCTCTCCTCTTGGTGATTTCTCTCAATGAGTAAATAACTCAATGATTGAATTCCTAGCTCTCAACTCTAACGAGCTATTTATAGGTATCTCTAGATAACTAAGTTAGAATCCTAATAGAACTCTACTAGCTAAGATCACAATCTTATCATATTTTATCCTTATCAGATTACATCAAACTAACTAATAGATAACATTTCCATCTAATTAGCACTCTATCTAATGGGATTAAGTTACATCACATTAACAAGATAAAAGATTACCCTATTTAGAAATGATTATTTTTATCCACGAAGATCTTCTTTATTTTCAGATGATCCTTCCACATGATCTTTATTTCTAAATGCTAATGTTCATCCATTGTGATCTTATCCGTTACGTTATCATATGCCACATCATCTACAGTTTTCCACGTCACTGTTGATGTGTTTTCAAGTCACCACGGCCTATCTGCACATAAGTGCATCAATGTACATCCATGGATAAATCCATCTTTTATGATGAAGGTCACTCATGGTGCAGTCTAGTTGCTCCGTGACTAAGTACAAGTCACAATCCGAGTTAGTATAAAACCTCGCATATTTTACTTACCTTTGACTTGCCTAGCCGAAGTCAAATGCTTTTGCACATTTTCCTTACTCGCATGCATTCGCGCATCCTCACGAGATCTCGCATGCCTTTGCACAATCTCATGTACTCTCGAGTCCCGCATGACTTAGTTCGCCAACTCCATGTGACCTCACGTCCGAATATCACGTCTTATCAAAGATTTCCGCCAATGTGCATTTACGCGTGCCCACGTGTATCGAACCTCGTCTACTCTCGAGATCTTTGTCGATATTTTTCGCATCCCTCGCCTGCTTCATAAGTTTCTCGAGTTTTGCTCGCCAACTCACAAGACTTCGCCTTGTTTTCTTGTCAACATGTTTTCTTCGTGCCGATTTGTGTATCAAGCATTGGCTCAGGTTCGCCAACATTCAGACAATTCCGCATTCTGAACTTAGGGGTCTAACACCAACCTTCTAAGTCATGTATTGCTTCACCAATTAATATATATCTTTTGGCTTGGCTTATATTCCTAATCGTAGAGTTCACTGGCAACTTCTAATTATGACTTATTATCCGATTACTATTTAACTTTCTCATATAATTTAAGAAATGTTTTTAAAAATTTTGATCTTTAAAATTATTCTTTTAATTTTATGCTTTTAGAAAAAATAATATTTTAAAAACTGAGTCAAAATTTAAAGTTAAAAAGGTTTAACCAGTATTAGACCGTTATAAAACAGTTAAAAATTGAAAAAAAATAAAGAATTTAAAATATGATTAAAGGAAGTCGTACTTATCTGTTGAAGAATTTAAAATTTAATTGAAAAAATTGTTAAGTAAAAATTAATTAATTAATTTTAGTTATAAAAATTGATTATTTTACAAAAAATTCATTAATTAATAAATTAAGTAGTTTTTAATGATAAGGTTTATTAAAACAAATAGAGCCAAAAAGTTAAATTGAACAAAAGGGTTGGTTGATTCAAGATTTTTAGGTTGAATCGACTAAATCGATTCGTTTTTCATTATTAAGAAAAATATTTCTCTTAAACTTCATCTAAAAACTAAAGATAAAAGACATATAATATGAATATTAAACCTAGATTAATCAAATGATATTTACATGATGATTCAATTTATTTCTTAAATTCAAACAAAATTAATTAAATTTGACTTAAATTAATAATTTATTATAATTCGACATAAATGTTTGATATTTATACGGCATATGTTCTATTATTATTTTTGAACCAAAGTATAAAATAAGGCATCTTTTTACAAAATTGAAAATTAAAAAGATATTCGAGAATTTTAAATGTGATAGATTTTTCTAAAGTTTTTAAAATTATATAAGAGCTACATATCTTTTTCCCTTTCTTAAAAGGTTAATATTTCTATTAAAATGTGAGATATATACGCAATAAACATATAAAAGTCTTGTGATCTTTGGTTCTTTTTTTGGGTGGAGAAATATGCAACGCTTGTCTATTCATGAAGTGATTAAAGCTAAGTATGAATAACAACCTAAAATTTTTAAACTTTGTATCTCAGCGAAATTTCAAATGATAATCGTAATCTTTAAATATAAAGCACTACTTTAGTTAGAAAAGAAAAAACCTCGGCGGCAGACAGTGTGATGTCGTTTCGTGTGATCCAAGATAAAAGGACGGTGAAAGTGAGACACTAAGACATACCGTTAGCTTCAAAGAACAAATATAAAGAGATAAGGAAAAGTATATTTTATAATCAATTTGATCTTAATCAGTAAGATTTGACCCTGAAAAGAAGCTGAGAATTTCGTAATATTTATTAATGAAAACAACATCTCAATTAAGTAGAGATAAAATTATGTACTAACAGACTTGCTTAGACTCGTAATTCAATATAGTTCAACTGGATGATGTTGCTGTTCTAATAATAAAAGGGATATGCATTTTATATTTCGGTGTAAAGCGATCTGTAATTTGCTTTACTCAACGCTGTTAACAGTTGCTCTACTTTATCTACCGAAAGGATTGTACCTGGAAATGCTTTTGACTCTTTAAAGCTCAACCATTGGTCCATTTCCTTTTTCTCTTGTGGGATTTTGAATCCCTAAAAATAAGGGATTTCATTGTTTTAAATATGATTTCTGAAACGTTCCTTGCTTTTTTGACTATCCATATTAAATAAAGATTTATACGAGTAGAAGAACCTCTTCTCTAACAACCTCCAAGCTGTTCTTTATTCTCTCGTTCAAAGTAATTGGCTTATTTATTCAACCTTTGTCAAATTTATTTTTGTTTGCTGCTCAGATTGTCTTTTGGTCAACTTATTAATCAATGCACGATCTTTGTGTCTCTAGATTCGGGGCTCATCGCCTACTTATGTGACTATTTAACATGATTCTCATTATCTTGACCTCAAGTGTTTCATGATTTCTTAATGAATGTGATGAAAAGTTCACTATACTTCGCAATGTTTATCAATGCCGTAATGCTTTTGGAGACCAATCAAAATCATGAATCATGATAGTTCGTTTGAATTGTAGTGTTATCCAAGCTAAAGTTAAATTTCATTAATACAGCGAAAAATGGATTGTTACGTAATATCATAACTTTGTACCAAGCCCTGAAAATTGAATAAAAGGTAATATATATATTCAAATTCCGTTTTGCATTATCTAGACGGTATAAAATCTTTGAACTTTTATTGAAGTCAACTTGTTGAAAAATCTATGATCTTTTAATGTTTATTTAAAAAATTTAGAATCGGTTTAGTGTTATATATTTCTTCATTCACTTAATTATAACTTTTATTTGATAGATTGTTCATACACTTAACTATAATCTTCATTTGACTTTATAGAAGGTGGACGTATATGATATTTGATATCGTATGTACATTAACAAGGCATATCTGGGATCATATCTTTCTACTAAGTATTTTCTCCTACTTTCTTTTTGTTTCTTTCCTCATCAATAAAGGCATGACGAATGAGAGTGTACAAGCAAACCCTACTTAAAAACATTAAGAACTGGATCACGATATACTCAAAATATAATATCTACTGCATTATAATTATTTTTCTCTGTTCACATTATCACTCACCAACTTGAGTACGTAAGAGGTTCACATTATATGATTGTCTTATTGAATTCGGAAAAATATATATATACATAATGTCTTAATTAATCACGTGTTTCCAAATTCAGTTTGTCTAAGGATTAAATAATATTAGAAAAATGAATTCTAGTACACAGAATTAGTTGAGAGCATTAGATCGGTGTGGATTCTTCACCAACATCCGTCACCAACCCACTTTGGCGATGTCAATGACATAAGTTTGCACCCATTTGACAAATAGTGGGTAGGTAAAAGAAGTGGATATTGTCTATTGTTTAATTCGTTTTAAAGTATCTTTATTCTGTTAAAATATTAAAAAATGTATTGTAGTGTTATAAATTTTAAAATAAAAGTTTTATTAAATATTTGTCAAATTAATTTATTAAATTTGTAATGATATGAATAAATTATGATAGTTATATATATGCTTTTATGTGATTAACAATTAATTTATATTGAATAAATTGACAGAAGTTTAATATAATACTATATTTTTAGATTTTACAATAATATTTTTAAATAGCTCAAAATAAATAAAAATGTTTAAATCACACCCAAAAAATTTTCATATTTTATTTTTTCTGGGATGATTGGTGAAAGAAAACCCTTCAGTAAGGCAGTGTATGTCTATTTAATCAATGTAAATTATGAATTCAATACAAACTGCCATCGTTGTGTGGCTAGACATCCACATTCCACAAGCTCATTCGTTATTCTGGCACTAACAGGTTACGAATGGATGCAAGAGATTGTTGAATGGTCCATATGAACACATATCTACAGATCTCGATAATCAAAGTCAATTGGTGATTTATCTAATACTAGTTGTATATGCACATATGTCATCGTGACCTAATCAAGCCTCAACAGCACAATATCGAGACAAGTGAAAGAATGCTAAAGATCTTCTTCTAGTGCATTCTAGACTATAAATGTTTCCAAATTCATCAGCCGGATTTAGAAAAGGGAGACATGATTCTGTGGGAAAAGAGAGAAATTAACACGGAGTTAATTAATGAAATGGTTTTTGGTCAATATATATTCTAGTAGCATCGTATTAATTGAAACCTACTTGCCCTATTACTAGTATTAGGGACGACTTTTCATTCGATACATATGACGATGATTGCACCAAGGTGCACCCTGTTTAGAAACTTTGCCTTCACGAGATAGTTAATGCAGAGGTCGATTCGACGATTTCGTACATGTTCGAGCTTGACTTGACCTATCAATTATCACCCAAAGATAAGGATTAAGTGGTTATTACATGGCGTTGGGATTGGAGCTTTCCGTGGCAACGATTCTAACTTTGTTTCATTTAATTTTGTCTGTGTTTGTGGAAGTATGTGTTTGGGTTTGGAGCTTTCCGTGGTAACGTTTCCAACTTGGTTTCATTTAATTTTGTCTCCATATTTGTGGAAGTATATACAAATAAATAAAAGTTCAAATTCTTTACTTGTATATAGAAGTTCAATTTGTTACAAAATGATTTAGATTTCTATGTGCTGAGAATATCGATGCTTTTTCAAGATTATTTTGATTATGAACATTCAACTGAGCGTTAGTAATAAAATTTAATTTAATAAATTACAAATTATGTATTTAAAATAAATTATTTATTTAAATTTATATCATCATCACATCCAATCTGAAGTTTCACAATAAAACAAGATCTGAAGAGGTCTGATAATACTCATTCTTATTCTTACATAGTAGAGAGGCTATTTTCGGATTTATTTAAATTTATATATTAAAATTAATTTAAATAATATTAATAAATTCATATATTTTG
>JAOQMP010000208.1:31731197-31744691 GCA_027563575.1 Erythroxylum pedicellare | reverse complement strand
AGCAACCACAAGTTATCACACTAGCTTAGGATATCTCTATCTCTAAATCTAATGTGTTTATCTTCCTAGAGCATAAATCATACTTCAACTCTCAGTTCATCATATGATTCCTAAGATTGCATCTATGGTGATCAAGCATAAAGACAACAGTAAAATGCAAGGAGATAATTATAACCTAAGAACTTTCATTCACACCAATCAATCCATAAAATACAAATAAATCCCCCAAATAAGCTTCATCCCTCACCCTAAATGAGGTTTAGTTCCAGAACATGATAACAGAAACCATACACATAAAGATGCTCAACATTCAAGAAAGAGTAGAGAGAGAAAGTAGAGAGAATACAAAACAAGATTGCTTCTAATGCTTAGATTAATCCTCTAACCTCTTTTTCAGTGCCTCCTTATGTTGTTGCTTCGTTTTCAGTGTCCAGCCCCCCATATTAGATCTTAAAAATGAGTATTTATAGTATCTTGGGTTCAAAGAAACCTAGTTTTTCCTAAACAAGGGAAGGCAGATAGTCCTTGGGCCGACAAAGTTCGTTAGGTGAACATGATGTCCGTTTAGTGAACCTTCTCGGGTTTGGGAATTAAAGTTGGCAGACAATGTCTGTTAAATGGACATGTTGTCCGTTAAACAAACTTTCTCGAGTCTCTGGAGTGGAATTGGCCAAGAAATGTCCATTAAATGGACATGATGTCTGTTAAATGGACATACACTGGTCATTTACAAAATGCACACTTTTGACCCTTCAGTCGATAGAATCTCTCCTCAGAGTCTTCACGAAAGTTGTAAAACTCAAAGTCCTCTTTGAAAGCATCCTTAAATGACCTTAATCTGACATCTAAAGTGAAAGTTATGCCTGTCAACCCCTAAATCTATCCATTTGTACCTATCAAGCAACAAAGTTGAAATGTGTGCTTACTAACCAAATAAAGCTTCATAGAGATAAGTCAAATTAATTCCAATTCAACCCAAAATCATATAACAATAATTTGACTTATCAAACTCCCACCTACATGGCCCCTCTACCACCGCCACCTATTTTCCATAATTCCCACCCTATGATAACTTGAGCAAAGGCAGGCATATTCAAACCTAAAGTACACACCGCCACTTATCCTTTTTCCAGTGATCATAAACCCCACACAGTTGCTCAAGCTCTCAGCAATTCCCTCTGCAAAGCTGTCATAGATTCTGAATTTGATGCTTTTTGTCATAATCATATATGGCAACTAGTACCTCATCACCTACACATGAAACTAGTTGGAAACAAATGGCTATTCAAACTTAAATATAATCCTGGTGGCACCATTCAAAGGCATAAAGCCCACCTAGTAGCTAAAGGCTTCAGTCAAACTACAGGTGTGGATTTTTTAGAGACTTTTAATCGAGTTGTCAAACCTGTCACCATCCGACTTGTACTCTCCCTTGCTATTGCTAACAATTGGCCTCTTCAGCAAGTCAGTGTCAATAATGCTTTCCTACATGGCTGACTCTCTGAACCCGTATTCATGCCTCAGTCTAAAGGCTATGTAGATTCCCGATTTCCTTCTCATGTATGCAAGCTTCAACGAGCTCTCTATGGTCTTTGTCAAGCCCCTCGCGTATGGTATGATCACCTTTCCCATTCCCTTCATAAATGTGGTTTCATCAACTCCACGACTGACACCTCTCTCTTCACATATCGCCAAAATTCCCAGTTGGTTCTTACTTCTTATTTACGTAAATGACATTGTCATCACTGGCTTGAATTCATCTCTGGTCGACTCCTTCATCGATCGGATCAACCATGAATTTGCTGTGAAAAAGCTTGGCCAACTTCACTTTTTTCTCAGCCTCCATATTACATACCATAAATAGGGCCTGCATTTGTCGCAATACAAATATATTGAGAATCTTCTAGCTCGAACCAAGATGCATTGGGTTAACTCTTGTCTTTCTCCCGTTAGCTCTAATGTCAAGTTGCACAAAGATGATAGTGATCCATTTGATGATCCTTGGCTTTACAGAAGCACCATAGGTGCACTTCAGTATGTGACCATCACAAGTCTTAAAATTGCTTACATTGTCAATAGGTTGAGCCAGTTTATGCAAGCTCCCACCATCAATCAATGGAAGGCATACAAGCGGATTCTGTGATATCTTAAGGGCACTTCTATGCATGGTATCTTCTTCAGCAGCACCTCTTCTGCTCCTTTACAACTTTTTGCCTTCTTCGACGCTGATTGGGCTTCTGATGTGGATGATCTCGCTCCATCATAGTTGTTGCATTTTCCTTGGCCCGCATCTCATCTCTTGGGTTTCTTAAAAGTAACGTGTTGTCTCTCATTCTAGTGTAGAGTCAGAATACCGCACTCTAACTCACACTAGGGCTGAACTCAGTTGGCTTCAATCCATTTTAAATAATATTGGCATTCCATCTTCTACATGTCCCCGTATTTAGTGTGATAATTTGAATGCCACTGCCTTAGCTGCTAATCCCGTCCTTCATTCCAGATCTAAACATGTTAAAGTTGATGTTCATTTCATCCAAGATTGTGTGACTTATGGCCAACCCATAATTAGGTACGTCCCCTCCACAGATCAGTTCACTGGTATACTCACAAAACGCCTTTCTTATGCTTGTTCCAGTCCTTGTGCACCAAGCTCACCGTGACCACTGCCTCGCTGAGCTTCAGGGGGGGAGAATCAGCCTAAGCTTATCAGCTACTAATCCAGCCTACTCATTTATTATAGCTCAGCAACTTCTTCATTCCAGAATCTTTGTGTAACTGTCTTAACAGTCATTTTATCTCTTGTATTCTTCCTCTGTATTGATACTGTGCACCTTTATTACCAATATCAATATAAGTCATCTTCGTCCTTGTATGGGAAGGTGAATTACATTATATTTCTTTTCATATTCATCTTCATCTCTTTATTTTAGCTTTATGCATAGTCTTGTCAAAAAACACAATGACTGCGGTGCTCATGAATAACTAGATACAACCACTGATTAGGGCTTTAGGCTTATCGTCACAAACCACATGCACCCACTTTGCCAAAGAATTGATCTCCGAACTAATATGATAATTTGTACTGCCATCGTTGTGAGCTGAATCTGAATTCATTTCTCTTTGAGACTCGAAAATTTGATAAATACCCATCAACATGTTCCTTGCAAAGTTGCTAGCAACAACAGAGACAAAACCTGAGCCAACAGGAGTAGACAACTTATGCAAAACTTTATCCAAGAAACTTGCATTGTCAACAATGTTGCCACCTTGATCAATTCTCGAACTTGATTGGTAACCACGCAAAATTCCCACAGTTAAAGCTTGTGTAAGACTAACCACAGATTTCGCAAACTCATTTGATCTTGCCATTTTAAAGATTTGCTTTAGGCTAATGGGAATTTGATCGGAGTCTGACAACAAAAAATCTTTAAGATCATTGGAGACTACTACAATGGCTTCAGCAAAATCAGGGATAACTTTAGCCAACGAAACACAAGCCCCTTCAAGCTTTGAAATTCTTTACCTTTTTTGAACAACAAAAGGAAGGCAATAGACCCTATAAGTATCATAACTAGAGAAACTAAGAGCTAACAATAGAAGAACCCCCTTTTGCTTTTCCTGGTATAGTCGACAACACTCTTTTTCACCAACTGCAAGTCTATGAGAAACAACAAAGAATCACAAGAACATTGAAGCACAGAAGCACTTACGAAACAAACCTGAGAAACTGATGCTTGTCACAAAGTATTTAAACAGAGGGTGGACTGACGGGTCTAATCTCTATTCTTCGTCACTTCTTTTTTCTTTTGACACTTTGATGTTACTTTCCTAATAAACAAGCGAAAAAATTGGTTCTTTGATGGAGTAATAAGTTGAGCTTTAATATAGAAGAATGGGAAGAAATAAGTACTATACAAAGACATGAAGAAACCTGCGAGACAAAGAGAGAAGCAATGACGTTAGGGCGGTTTTAGAGGAAAAGTGTCGTCTTGTGCAGGCTACTGAGTAGGAGAGGAGAAGCAATCTACTCGGATCAGACAATCTGTTCTGGTTAACAACTACTCTCTGTTTCATTAAATCTTATCCACACGTTTACATAGGTAGTAATTCTAAAGATAGCAAAAGGTTGGGAGCCGTTGTGGATGAGAGAGAAGCTCTCCCATCTCTTTATAACTCTCTCTTTTGTACCTTTCACCCTTGCCTACTACATGTTTGATAAAAGTCCTCATTACATTACAAAGGAAATCTCACACGAGTGCTTTTCTTCGTGTTCTCTCTGTCTTGCTACAGTGTCATTGAACGTGCTACAGTGAACTTCAACCTGCTACAGTACACTTGAACTTGCTACAGTAACTATTCAGTTATGAAGATATGGAAAACAATTTCAACTCCACTCGTACAGACGTACATGCTGCTAAGAAAGTCCGGATACGGGAGAGGGATGAAGACCCCCTCCTCCCACTCCAGCTCTTCAGAATAATCCCTTGAACTACAGCACAGTGGTTTCAGGTACCTCCGACCCTGACTCAGGCGACAAGGATCTGGAATGGCTAGAAGATAATTTCATAGAATTGGATGAAGGCGATATAGTAATTATTCAAGGCAAATACCGCCTAGGACTCGAACTGTCGAATATATTTAAAGGCAAACTTGATCAAGCCTTGGCTAATGTTGTGATCATCAAATTACTGGGCAGAAAACTCAGTTTCAACATGCTCAAAACACGATTCATTGCCTTATGGAAACCAAAAGGGCCGCTGAAATTGGTTGATTTAGAAAATGAATTTTACCTGATAAATTTCAAGGAGGAGGACGACTACATCCGCACCCTCACCCAAGGCTGTGGATAATTACCGGTCAAGCTCTCTCTGTCCAACCACGGTATCCATCATTCCGGCCTTCCACTGGTAAAATCACCCATGTGGTGGCATGGGTGAGATTCCCTCAACTCTCGGTGACGAGATACCACCCTTCAATACTCAATGCTTTGGGCAATTTGGTAGAGCGGACTGTTAAAATCGATAGCAACACCCAACTTACTCACTGTGGAAAGTTTGCTCAGGTAGCGGTGAACCTTGATCTCAGCTCTCCACTTCGGGCTTTCGTAGAACTGGATGGGGAACCGATTAAAGTTGCCTATGAGGGTCTCCCTTCCATCTGCTTCATTTGTGGTTTGGTAGGCCATGGCACGGAAGCCTGTCCCTCACGACCCCTCTCTCCACTCGTACCAGGGAACCCTGTGGATGACCCAACGCGACCTGCCCCTACGGATGACCAAACGCCACCTACCTCGACTTTTATTCGTGTCAAAGCTCCCACCGAAGATGCTCCCCCCTTGGCTTTCGGACCTTGGATCCAAGTCCAGCGAAGAGCGCGTCGTCCACCGTCCATCCCCAATCTGCCACCGCCTTCGGCCACGAAGGCCTCCTGGGTTCGCGTTACTCGGCACTGGATGGCTTAGAGATGTTAGACACACCAATGACTCACTCTGGCTCGATGGAGACAGTGCCCCATCAATCTCACAACGGTTCGCTGGTCAGAAACAAAGGGAAAAAATCCATAACCCAGCAGATTACCACCTTGCAACGTACAGGGCATTCATCGTTTTACTCACACAAATTGCCCCCTCCCACATGCGTCCACACGACGTCGTCTAGCTCCACTCAAGCTCCCTCACTGGGCCCGACTGCTTCACGCCCTGCCCAGTCTCCATCCCCAGTTCAGCATAGCTCCTCCTTCCTGATGGGCCCACCCACCATCCCGCCTCCCCCCAGCCCATCCACGACCCATACGACCATTATTATCCCTTAACATTCTGAAATTATAATCCATGACCTGGATATTCAATTACCCCCTCCAGCGGACTTGGGCTACTGGGATATGGACGCCGAGCCCAATGGTACCGAGAGTTCAGAGGACTTATCTGGTTCTAACCAAACCTATTTGCTTCCCCCGTCGCGTCTACTGGACCTGGGACACGATCCCAACCTAGACCCTGGTTCACAAATTGATTCCGATATGCAGATGGAGGACTCTGCACAGCTTCCCTTAGGTAGCCAGGATCTGGCACACATTGCCATTGCTGCTCCCCCTCAGGTAGAATAGATGGGTCGTCTCTTCCCTCTCTTTTTTATTACTATGTCTATTTTAATCTGGAACTGTCAAGGGGTAGGAGGTCGGACCTTCAAGCCTGTTGTCAAAAATCACATCCGTCTGCACCATCCGCTTCTTATCGTTCTTGTGGAACCCAAGATCAGTAGACCTCAGGCTTTAAAGGTCATTAGAAGCCTGGGCTTTGCCTAGTCCTTCCGGGTGGAAGCTGAAGGCTTCTCCGAGGGTATTTGGCTCCTTTAGAAAACCGATATCGAGGTCTGAATTTTGCTAACCCATCGCCAATTTGTCCACATTTCCATAACGTGGGATCACCTCACTTTGGACTTTATGGCTATCTATGCTAGCTCTACCTACTCGCTCCAAAAATATCTATAGCATTATTTACGAACTATTACTGGGATTACTCATAACCCTTGGCTTATAGGGGTGACTTCAACGCCAAATTGGAAAGTCACGACAAATGTGGGGGTTCCAGTTCCCAACCTATTATCAATTTGCTCTTCTGACACTGCGTGTACAGTTGTAACCTCTCGAACCTCAATTTTTTTGGCTCCCGATTCACTTGGAGACGTGGCCAAATATCAGCCCGACTCGATTGAGCTTTTTGTTATACTTCGTGGCTCGATTTGTTCCCCAATACTACCGTCAACCATCTTCCCTTCCTGAAGTTAGACCATCGACCTATTCCCATCACTTTCACCATCCGCAGGCCCACCGTCCGTCGGGTCACCCCTTTCATTTTCAAACGGCCTGGCTT
Source organism: Erythroxylum pedicellare (assembly GCA_027563575.1). Taxonomy (NCBI): domain Eukaryota; kingdom Viridiplantae; phylum Streptophyta; class Magnoliopsida; order Malpighiales; family Erythroxylaceae; genus Erythroxylum; species Erythroxylum pedicellare. Next base: position 31,737,820 of record JAOQMP010000208.1, on the reverse strand, counting down.
ACCCATCCTGGCTTTAATCATTTTGTGGTGGGGAACTGGACCCCGCCTAGTCAGAATTTCAGTGGAGCCCTCAATCGTTTCTCTGAACATCTTCAGTTCTGGAACAAGAACACCTTTGGTAATATCTTCCACCAAAACAAACGTCTCCTGGCACGTCTCGAAGGCATTCAACAACATTTGGAAGATTTTGCCTCGATTTCTCTACAGGCTCTGGAGGAAGAGCTTCGTCTTGAATTGGAGCAAGTTCTGTACCAAGAAGAACTGTACTGGCATCAACGCTCTAGAAGTCAATGGTTATTGCAAGGCAACCATAATACTAAGGAATTTTATGCGATCACGAGATCCAGACGGCGACGGGGGAGGGTTACTTCCATCAAAGATGAGACGGGGATGGTTATTTCTGATCCTGCAGTACTCAGAGAGCTAGCGTAACAATACCTCGCGAACCTTTATTAGGCCGAAGTCCTGCAACCCCCTTCCTGGGACATTCGTGGTCACTTCCCCCTAACTCAGGACACCAAAGAGGAGCTGTGTCGACCTCTTCAACCCGACGAAATCAAGAAGGCATTTTTTAGTATGGCCCCTAACAAGGCTCCCGGGTTTGACGGGTTCACAGCTCTCTTCTACCAGTCCCAATGGGATACTGTTAGTCCCTCGGTGTCTTCTTTTCTTCACAAAATGTTTTGCCATGAGATTTGGGAAGCAGATCTGAATCGCACCATTATGGTTCTTATTCCTAAGACTCCGTCTCCCACCTCCATTACGCAGTTTCGCCCCATCGTCTTATGCTCGGTGCTTTACAAAGCCATGACTAAGCTCATTGTGCATAGACTCCAACCGTACCTGGATGAGCTGGTAGCCTCGACCCAATGCAGCTTTGTTCCTGGGCACCTGATTACGGATAATATCATTATCACCCAGGAAGTTATCCATACCATGAGACGAAAATCTGGTCGGAAAGGGCTTATGACGATTAAGGTGGATCTGGACAAAGCGTACGATAGGCTATCTTGGGAGTTCTTACAAGATAAGCTTATTGACATCGGTCTCCCGGCTTCGTTGATCAGGCTCATTATGAAATGTGTCTCCAGTGTCTCTCTCCAAGGTCAATGGAATAGGGAACTCATTGATGCTTTTAACATCTCCCGCGGCATCCAACAAGGCGACCCCCTTTCTCCGTACCTATTCGTTCTGTGTATGGAACGCCTAGGCCATGCCATCTCATGCGAGGTTTCCCGTGGTCACTGGCCTCCTATTCGCTTGAGCAGACAGGGGTCACCCTTTTCTCATTTATTCTTTGCAGATGATCTTATTCTTTTTTCCGAAGCCTCTTTTGATCAGGTGACTATCATTTGGGACATCCTGAAGGCTTTTTGTATGGCTTCGAGTCAATGCATAAGTCACGCAAAATCTTGATACTTTTTCTCCAAAAATGTCCCTCCTCAGCTGACTCACTGCCTCAGTCGAGGCCTTGGCTTTCATCAGACTAATGACCTCGGCCATTACCTGAGCGTCCCTCTCCTGTATGACAAAGTTAGCCGGAGAACTTACCAACATATTCTTGACAATGTGCACCACAGGCTAGCTAGCTGGACGGACAACATGTTTTCCTTGGCTGGCCGCGTAACTTTAGCTCAATCTGTTATCGTGACGCTTCCCCTTTATACCATGCAAACAGTTCGTTTATCCTGAAGGCTCTGTGACGAGCTGGAAAGGTTAATACGCCAGTTTATCTGGGGTTCCTCGCATAGGTCTAAGAGGATACACTTGGTCAATTGGGAGGACGTCTACCAATCCAAAGACTTGGGCGGGCTCGGCCTTTGAAAAATTCACGAGACAAACGATGCTTTTCTCATGAAGTTAGGCTGGACGATGATTACAAAGGCTCACTTATTATGGGTTCAAGTCCTCGCCGCTAAGTATCACGTCCATGTCACTAGTCTCCCCTCCTCGCTTGATGCCACTGGCAGTTCGATGATCTAGCGAAGTATGAAGGCTACATGTAACCAAGTTCTACAAGGCCTACAATGGATGATTGGCGATGGTTGTAGGATTCGGTTATGGATTGACCCATGGCTTTCGAGCATCAGGCCTCTGAGTTCCCATGCTCTTCTCCCGATCCCCGATTCCCTTTATCACCTCAGTATCAGTCACTTTGTCGACTCAGATGGCAACTGGCTTTGGCACGAGATACAACCCTACCTCCTGCCTTCTCTTTGTCGACTGATTGCTGGCACACTTCCCCCAATCCCGCCTTAGGCCCGGACCAGTTGATATGTGGAAGATCCGACGATGGGCTTTTCTCTATTGCTTCTACGTATAACATGTGCATGGGCCATGACACTACCGCGGCCCATGATATTTGGACGGTTATATGGAAGTGGCCGGGCCCACACCGCATCCGATCCTTCCTATGGCTCTTAGCTCATGATCAACTACTCACGAACCACCATCGTGTTTGTACTCACTGTACTTCAAATGGAGAATGCTATCATTATGGCCTCGAGGAATACTCGTTGCATGTTGTGCTTGATTGTGATAAAGCTCGCCAAGTTTGGGGCATATTCCCTCCACACCTCGTCCCAGCTAATTTTTTCACCATGCGGCTCAGGGAATGGATCCTCCACAATCCCCAACTCCACCTGCATCTCCGCGGTCAAGCTTGGCCGACCCTTTTTGGCATTACCTATTGGTTCCTTTGGCAATGGAGGAACCTCACCTTTTTTTATAGTCAATTTACTTGGCCGTCCTCACCTTTCTCCCTTATTTTGTCTTATGCAGGTCAGTTTCCCTCCTCAGTTGGATGGCACAATCGTGCGGGTTCTACTAGATTTAGCATGCGACAGGAGCAACTCCTAGGATATAGCAAACCTCCCCCTGGTTGGATCAAGCTTAATACTGATGGAGCCTGTAAGTGGTCCGCGTCTTCGGCCACTATCGGCGGCCTTTTGCGGGATAGTGCTGGCCAATGGCTCGGGGGCTTTGCTCAGAATCTTGGATGGTGCTCTCCGATGAAAGCGGAGCTATGGAAGGTTTTTACCGGGCTCACCTTAGCGTGGAATCTGGGAGTTCGACGTCTCGAACTGGAGGTTGATTCTAAGGCAGTGTTCGATGTCCTCTCTTCTTCAGACCGACGATCTAGGACTCTCAATCCTATCATTTGGAGCATTCATCTGCTGCTCAGTAGGAACTAAACTGTTGTTCATCGTCATGTGTATCGAGAGAGCAACATATATGCCGACTGGCTTGCTCATTATGCCGGGCAGTTGGCAGATGCCGTTACTTATTTTACTAATACACCCATTGGGTGCCATATGATCCTTCTAGAGGATTTAGCGGGAGTCTGTTTTCCTCGTTTTGTGATGTAGTTTGTACTAGCTGCTTCCCTTTTATAAAAAAAAATTAAGTGGCACAAGGTTAGAACATCCTAATGAGAACAGGGTGCTCTAACCCTAATTAGCTTCAATGCTCAAACAATTGGGTTAGAGCACCCTATACCCATTAGGATGTTCCAACTTTGTGCTACTTAATCTGGTCCATAAATTTATATAAATTCCACATAAACGTAAAGATAGGATTTAATAAAATAGGGTAGGCACTAGTTAATTGAAACAGAAGATCTGATGCCCAAACAACCACTTTAAATCTCTTATTTAGCGCCCCATCACGACTTAGTTTCATCCAGACTTGTGGGTCAGTTCCTGATCAGAATTAGATATATCAGTGTTCTTTTAGAAAAAGATAAAAACTGTTCCCTGCATAGCCAATAAATTATTCAGCTAGCTATCAAATTTGTCCCTTAACTTGAATTTGTCCATTTATTGAAATATTAAATGAAAATGATTTCTTTATATTTCATAAAATTATCATACAATGGTTTTGATTTTATAAGAAATATGAATAAATCGTAAATAAATAGAAGACAACCTATACTTGTTTCATATAAGTTATCTATATAAATCTAGAATAATTATTTAAAAAATTACAAATAATATGAACTGTTTATTAAAATATGAGGAGCATAAGGTGTGGAGGTGCAATATTTTGAATTTAAGGACTAATTCAATAAAAATCAAGTTTAAAGATTTAATTATTCTAAAACAATAAATTCAAGAAATAAAATTTTTAAAATTTTTATTCATTAATATGTGATTTTTCTAAATACAATACTTAGATATAAATAAGGTCATAAATATAATAGTTGAAAAGTAACTAAAAGAAATTACAGTCTTAGCAAATTTATATTAAGATTTACTTATATTAGTAGAATACATATTAGTTATCATTAGGTATTTATTAGGTAAACTTTTGAGTGCACATAATAATATACAAATAATGTGATTTAAGCAAACCACCTAATAAACTAGTAATTTGCAGTAAAATAATAAACTCAACTTAAATGGTATTTACAAATTTTAATGTACTTTTATTTTTAATTAGTATCATTTTTAACATAGAAATAAATTATAATTCCTCTCATCGTTGCTAAAATCTTCATTTCTGTTATACCTAAAGACTCTTAAAAAGAATGGGATTACTACTTCATTCGACATTTAAAGGCAAGGTTCAAATTAGACCAAAAGGACAAAAATAATCCTAACATTTATAGCCAAATACAAGTTATCTCTTAATATTATATTGTGTTTAAATTAAACTATAACATTTTATAAACATTCAAATTAAACTTTATGTCAGTTATTTGCTATATCACAATTGATGTGATAAAAATAACAATATCTTATTATTAAAATTGATCTACAGTGTCATATATGTGTCATGTGATACAGTGAGACCCAACTGTATTTTTTTTAATCTAAAATATTATAATTAATAAATTATTTTTATTTTATTAAATTCTTAATTTTAAATACTTAAATTAATTAAATTCTTATATTTAACAAAATTCCTAACCCTAATTTTACAATTCTCATCTCTATTTTTTGCAGATTTTCTAAAATAATTATCCTCACGAATGCAATTAAAGCTACAACCTTGAAAGACATGGACACTGTTACAAAGTGAATTTCGAGGCTATGAAATTCACCAATTCGTGCCCTATATTTCCAACCAAGTCACCTCACTTGATTCAATAAAATGCACCTAAGAACATAAACAAGAGATCACATTATGCAAGTTATCCAAGTTGTGCAAAATAATCAAAATACATAAAAATAAACAAGAAAGGAACCAACGAAATTTAGTAGAATAAGGGACTTGTATTGCAAAAATATGAAGTACATAATGCATAACAGGTCTGAAGATTACATGGCTTTACATCCTGTAGACTATGTAGAATAACTATAAGCCAAAAGTGGACAATTGGACAGTTGGATAAGTAGTTGGATGATTTCATAACTCAAGATAACTAACTAGGTTGATCCATGTTGTCTTAGTTTGGATCAGCCATGAAATATCATGTTAGCCCCCACATTTTTTTTAATGAATAAGTGTAATTTACATCAATTATAAGATCTTTATGAAAGTTTGTGGAGTCAATTCTTATGTTTTAGAAAGCTTATATGATATGGATTGATTGAATTAAAGTGTTAAGGTTATAAGGATGTTCAAGGGTGTTTTTGGCAAAACAATTAAGGATAAAGAACATAAGATATATAAAGAAGGGTAAAATGGACATTATGAAATCGTTAAGGGTATAAAAAGGGTAGAAGATTTGTTGTCTTGGATGAGAGAAGAAGCTAATTCGTGGATGAGAAAAGAGAGAAGAGAGAGAGCATGAAAAAGAGAAGAGAAAGAAAAAGAAGAGAAAAGAAGCTAGGGTTTCAATTTTCTAAGCCTTCAAGAGAGATTTTGAGGTTGTTTAAGAAGGAAAAAATGGAGAGGAAGAGAAGAGCTTCCATTTGAGCTAAGGATCTCTTTAATTGGTGAAGAATCAAGGAAATCAAGAAAGACAAAAGAAGCAAGGGATCAAGAGAGTCAAGAGGAACAAGAGAAGAAGCATTTGTGAGCAAGTCTATAAGCAAGGAAATCAAGATGGGTATATGTTTATAATAGAGTAAACAAGCTATTGCTGTTTTCTTTAAATAAAAAAAGTTTACCGATTTCAATTGCATCATAAGTGTTGCATCTTTTGCTTTTAAATGATTTGTGAAATTGTTATATGTTGGTTACATGAATTGTGTGATGATTTATGAAAAGACTTTGCAAATGATTTCTAAAAAGATACATGTTCGTGGAAACATTTTTTTCAAGAAATATTTCAAGTATAAGACAAGCAAGTTTTCAAGAAGTGTCAATTTGGGTAACAAGTTTACAAGCAATGAATTATGTGTTATGTGGGTTTATGGTAGTCCTATAAGTTCAGTCACGTATACATTGACCAAGTGAAAGGCTTCTCAAGCCTACCTGCTAGTGACATGGAGCTCCTTCATGAACTTCCCTAAGTTCACGACTACACAATATCCTTATGGGAATTATATAGTACGTTCTATTTCTGGATCCACCCAAGCCATTTTGTTGTGCTTATGTGCTTATGTCATGTTGGCAAGTTTAATGCATTCATGTTTTGTGACTCATGGATTTTGGCTGAAAGCCTAAGAAATATGTGTTTATAAACTCAATGAAAGTTTTCCATGACAAGAAAAATGGTTTCAAAAGTTTTGCTT
>JAOQMP010000208.1:31701447-31731097 GCA_027563575.1 Erythroxylum pedicellare | reverse complement strand
CTGTATTCTTTTGAGGTTAAGGAAATATGAATTGTGTATGGATGATTATCAGCTTGAACAGATGGTTTTGAGCATAAATTGTGGATGTATATATATATATATATACACATACCCTCGTACGCCTAAGTGAGATTCATGGGAAGGCAAGACAGGAAGTATGTTCATTCAAATATAGTTGGATATGATGAGACAAATAAGTTAAGTTTTGAGAGTTTCATCAAGTCAAATTGGACCTCTTGATCGAGAGTTATGGTCCTTAGAAAGAAAAATGCTTAGGAGGATAAAGATGTATCGTCTATAAAGACGTAGCATCTGTGATGACGTCATATCGTCTGTGACGACGTCATTTGTCTTAAGAGAGGCATCATCTTAAGACTTTGCTTCGTATTAAGTTGACACCGCATTGTTTTAAGACTTTACTTCATCTTAAGTTGACCCCGCATCGTCTTAAGACTTTGCTTCATCTTAAGTTGACCCCGCATCGTCTTAAGACTTTGCTTCGTCTTAAATTGACCATGCTTCGTCTGCTTTTTGATTTGTCTGTATTTTGTTTCTTCTGCTCTTGGGCTTTGTCTGTCTTTTCTGCTTCGTTTATCTTTTTACTTTGTCTGCTTTTTGCTCCGTCTGCTTTCTACTTTGTCTGCTTTTTTCTTTGTCTGCTATTTAATTATGTGACCTAAACTTCTTCTTCTGTACATTGCTCATTTGATGTTATCGTCTGCTCCATTTTTGACCCTTCAATTGATAGAATTTTTCTTCAAGGTCTTCATGAAAGTTGTAGATCTTGAACCCTTCTTTCTGATAATCTAAAGAACACTTTGTTTCAACATCTGTAGAGAGAGAGTTATGCCAATTGGCCCGAGAAAAGTTCTATATATTGAAGGATAAGACCTTTATTTAATTCTTTAGGTCATAACTTCATTATGCGACCTCCAAATGAGATGAATCTCGTGTCTAGATAAACTAAAGGCATAGAGCTATCAAATGATCTGAAGGGATTGAATTTTCACCCAGCCTCTAAGATGCTCAATATCTAGATAAAAGTTGAGCATAGAATATTTGCTTCAGTATAAGAAAGATTTAGAAGATAAGGCTCGATACTACAATATTAAGAAATGAGGATGAACAGAGGATCACTAATAAGGGTTAAATAGGAATAACCTTGCATGGTAATGAGTACAAGCACACGTCCTATGATAAGGAATGTTAAACTCCAAAATCAGGGTCCAACACAACTATGGTATCAAATCAAGAAGAGGATTCGGTGATGGTTAAGGAAACCTCAATGAAATAAGTTTAGTGATTATGATTTCACAAGAGTTAGGTTCTAGAAACAATGCCCAGCATTTATGTTATCTGAGCAAGAGCTAGGTTTTGAAAATGGGACCCAACATATAACGTGGGTAACATCCTTAGGAATGTATGCAAGCTATGCAAAGCTTAGCCTTCATGTACAATTACTTCAATACCAAGTAGCTAATCGAAACTGAAGCTGTCTCATTTTCGAACATACATAACATAGTGTTTTGAGGCTACATATCATCAAAGGGATAAAGGACCTTACAAACCTCCCCCACTAAAGCAAGTTAACATCCTTGTCGGAACATCCTCCAAGTACTTATTGATCTTGTCTTCAAGTTTCCATAGAGAAGAGTCGTTCTCCCAAGTTGCATCTGCTACTTCTTTGCCTTTCTAATTTATAAGAAATTCAATTCATCAATTCTTTTTGTGTTGTCCTAGTAGCCTATAAACAAGTATCGTGTCGGTATCATCATCACATTAAACTTTCACATTTAGAGGTACAGACTTTTGTTTGCTCCTTTTTGGATCCTCAACATCATGATAAAACCTGCACAAATAACTCACATAGACAGTAGGATGAACTTTCAACCTTTCAAGTAAGTTAAGTCGATAAGACACATTACTAATTTTCTTGATAACCTCAAATAAGCCATCATATTTAGGAATTAAACCTTTGTGTGTCGTCTTTCCAGTGATTTTCTTCTATAACTGAGGTGTAAGCTTCAATAGCACCTTATCACCCACAACAAAATCTAAGGGATGCCTATACTGATTGGCATACTTCTACATTCTATGCATAACTTTCCAAAGGTTGTCTTTTGCTTCATCCAAAAGTTCCTACCTATCTCTCAAGAATTTGTAAGTAGCAAGACCCTTGCCACTAAGATGTTGGTTGACTATCTCTAAAGGAATCTAAGGCTGAAGCCCTAAGATCAACTCAAAGGGCCTTTTTCTAGTTGTAGAAGATCGATGAAGATTATAAGCAAATTACGCATTATCCAGTAGTCTTAGCCAATTTTTCTAACTTGCATTCACATAATGTCTTAAGTAGTCTTCTAACAATGCATTAATCCTTTTGGTTTGTCCATTAGTTTGAGGTTGATTGGCAGTAGAGAGCTTGAGTTTAGCTCCCATCATATTGAACAATATTGTCCAAAATGGACTAGTAAATCATGGATCCCTATTGCTCACCACATCTACTAGAATACCAAAGTGTTTGACAACATTTCGGTAGAATAAATTAGCTGCTATCTTTGTTTTAGAAGAGGATGATGTAGCTCGGAAGAAAACATACTTAAAAAAATGATCAATTATAACCAACACTAAAGTTTTGTCATCTATCTTCGAAAATCCCATAACAAAATCAATAGACTCCAACATTCATTGTTTTTTCAAAACAGGGAAGGGTTGGAGTAATCCTGCCTCCTTCCTCTCTATTTTATCTTGTTGACACACCAAGCATGTTTTGTAATAAGTTTCAACATCTTGCTCCATTTGTGGCCATGTGTAGGATCTAGATAGGAGTGCTAACATCTTTTCTTTGCCAGGATGTCTTGCCTACTGAGAATCATGTGATTCCTTCATCAGTTCTCTCCACAATCTACCAAAGCAAGGCACATGCAACCTGCCTCCCTTTGCCACAAGGAACCTATCTTCCAACCAATATTGTTTAGTGACTCCATTATGCACTTCTTGCATAATCGACAATATCTAGTATTAAGCTTCCCATCTTATGCAATCTGCCTCGATTCTGGACAAGTTATATAATGTAGCTATAATTTCTTTTCAACTAAGTGCATCCACCGCTTGATTACGCCGTCTAGGTTTGTCTTCGCAAAAGAAATCATATTCTGCCAAGAATTCTTGCCATTTTACTTGCTTGGCCAATAACTTCTTCTACACCTTGAAGAAGGTATTTACTAAATTATCCATTCATATTGTGAACTTAGGACCCAACGCCCTTTAACATTGAACTACCATAATCATTTCCTTCTCATATGCTAAATATTTTTTGTTTTATCTCATTCAATTTTCTACTTTCACGGCCATAGGATGTTCTTCTTGAACCAACAAAGCCGCGATAGCCTTATTAGATGTATCGGTTTGAACTTTAAAGGGAAGTTTGAAATTAGGCAATCATAAAATCAGTTTTGAGGCTATCACCTGTTTAAACTTCTCAAAGGAAACCACACAATGATTGGACCAGTCCCATTTCCTCCCCCTTTTGAGCAGATTTATTAGTGGTGTCACGTTCTTTGCATATTCTTCGATAAATTGTTGATATTAGTTTGCTAAACCAAGGAAATATTGCAACTCTTAAACTTTACATGATGCTGGTGAATTCATGATTGCTTGCACCTTACTAGAGCCCATCCTCACCTGATTGCAAAAACTAGATTTCAACATATCAAACTCACATTTTTCCATCTTGACGTATAACTTATGTTATCTTAAGCGATCCAACACCTGTCGTAAATGAGAAATATGCTCCACCAAGCTATTGTTGTGCACTACTATATTGTCAAAGTAAACCACAACAAAATCATCCAAGAACTTATATAAAACATCATTCATTAGATTGTAAAAAATTGCAAGAGCATTTGTCAAACCGAAAGGCATAAAAATTTCATAAGCTCCATACCTTATGAAAACAAGTGGTTTATGCTGCATCACCATCCACGATTTTGACCTGCCAATAACCATATTGCAAATCCAACTTAGAGAATATAGATGCCTTACTCAACCTGTCCATTAGATCTTGCACCAACGAAATTGGATATTTGTTCTTTATGGTGACTTTGTTCGATGCCCTATAATCCACACACATTCGTAAGGATCCATCTGCTTTATTTTGGAACAAGAATAAAGCTCCATGGGGTGCTTTGAAGGGTTGAATGTAACCTGCCTCTAAAAGTTCTCGTATTTGTTTTTGCAATTCTTTCAGCTCTATAAAAGACATTCTATATAGGACTTGGGAAGCAAGTTTAGCCACTAGTTCCAATTCAATTTGATGATCAATCACCCTTCTCGGTGGAAGTTTTTTGGAAACTCAAAAGGCATTAAGTCTTTGTAGTGATGCAACCAATTAGCCACTACATTAGGGACTTTTATGGCCAGTCCTTCTTTGACTATCGCCATTGTTGCAAGAAAAGTTTCCTCACTTTGTTTGGGCCCTTTCTCTATAACCATAGCATAAATGAAGAAAGATTTATGCTTGCTTTTTCCTTATGTACCAATCTGTCTATAAATGATAAATCAAGGATCTTGTTCTTCCATGAACATAATCCCATCCAAACAGCAGCCTTATATTTCCATAAGAAATAAATTTGAGAATAATATCAAAACCATCCAAAGGACTTACCATCATATTGCATTTTCTAGTCCATCCTTCTATTGTGAAAGAGACATTGTATGTCATTCTAGGCACATCTCTAGCTTTGACGTTCTCTGTCTTCAATTTGATGGAATTTTTGCTCACTTTTAATTTGAATTTTGTAGCCATTCGATCTGTAATAAAGGTGTCAATAGCACTTGTATCCACTATTACAACCACAATCACCCTACTGATCTGCACCTGCAAATGCATCAACGCAGCATGTGTGTTAGTTTTCTCTTTCGTTAGAGTGTTCAACAATTGGAGAGGATTAATAAGGGTTGCAACTTCAACCTCAAGTTCATCTTCAGTCACCATTGCATTGAGTTTTTCTTGCTTAGGACATTCTTTTGCATAGTGAGAACCACGACAAATGTAATAACCATTGTTCTTAATTTTCTGCCAATTAGTTGAAGCACCATTATTTACATTCACTTTGGCCTTCCCTTTATCATTATGGAAATATTTTGCTTTCCCATTTGACTTGCCACATCCCCATTTTGTCTTCTCTTTTTGGTTGAATTTCTCTTTATGATGACACGACTTGGAGGTTCCTCTTGGCTCTTTATCTTTGTTTGGACGCAAGTCAATTAATCTGTCCACAACAACAAGTACACTAGGCAAGTAATATACTCCTTGCAACCTTAACTCAATATGCACCCAAGTTTGAAGACTAGATAGAAAATTGAAAAGTTTATCTTCTTCAACCATGTTCTTGATGTCCAACATCAAAGAATTAAAGGTCTTCATATAGTTCCGACTATAGACATTTTGTTTCATCTTTCGCAAATTCTCTTGTGCCAATCACGAAGTGTTGCAAGGGAAAAATTGCTCCTTTAATATATGTGCAAATGCTCCCTATATATCAATTATGAGCAATCCAACATTTAGATCACTATCAAGTCTTGCATTCCACCACAATTTTGCATCCCCAACTAGATACATGCTTTTTAACATGACCTTGTCACATTCCTACACCTTTGCAACATCAAAATATTGCTGCATGTTCCAAAGAAAATTCTCTAAAATTTGTGCATCCCTCACACCATTAAACTGCTTAGGTTTATGGACTTTTATCCTTATCTAGGTACCACCACCATCCATGGCACTATGGTTCCTAATGAGAGCCAAGGCATCTTCCAAAACTCCTATTCTCTTGTTTGCTTCTGTCGACATTGCATCCATTCATTGATGCGATACCTAAATTGCCTCGTCCAAATGATCTAGTTGTGATGAAAAATTCAGTGTTTCATTCTCCGAAATGACCCCAATGCCATTTTCCAACCTATCCAGCCTTTTCGTAATCGTATCGAGGTTTTGATGCCCAACAATTGTTACAGAACAATCTAGCCAGTGTGGAAAATGAACTCAGTGATTTCTAAATAAAGCTTTGATACCAACTTGTTACAGGGTGAATTTTAAGGCTAGGAAATTCACCAATTCGTGCCCTGTAATTGCAACTATTTTAAGGTTAGGAAATTCACCAATTTGTGCCTTGTAATTGTTTAGCAAAATACACCCAAAAACATGAATAAGAGATCATGTTATACAAGTTGTCTAAGTTATATAGAATAATTGAAACACTTAAAAATAAACAAGAAAGGAACCAATAAAATTTAGTAGAATAAGAGAGAAATATGAAGTGCATAATGCATAACTGGTTTGAGAATTTACATGGCTTTGTATCCTACAAACTATGTAGAAAACTACTATAGATAAGCCAAAAGTGGACAGTTTAACAGTTGAGTAGTTTGACTAGTAATCGGACAGTTTTATAAAATTGTTTATGTCCATATAACTAACTAGGATGATCTATGTTGTGTAGTCTGGAGTAACATCCTTAAGAGTGCATGCAAGCCATGTAAAGCTTAGCATTCATGTACAACTACGGTAGTACCAAGTAGTTAAACAAAACCGAAGTGTCCCATTTTTCAACATACATAATATAGTGTTTTGTGGCTACATATCATCAAAGGGACAAAGGGACCTTATGGACACCCACACCACTTTATGTATTACTACCAATAACTTCTTCTAAGATTTTCGTCAGAGGGCAAGATGCTAACAAGAAAAATGACAATGCCTAGAGATAGAAATAACACCACAATGTTGCACACCATGAAGACCTTGAAAGAAGTATTCGCTGTCATTATGCTTCAGTCACTTTACTGCCCTTTACTGGTTCTCTAGGTGCTTTTCTATTACCTGTGGTGGCTACAACCATTGTTATGTCGACTTGGAGGTTATGTTATTTTCTTTGGAGATAGTGATGGTTGATATCGCGTTTTTTGGTTGTAGATGGGATTGTGAAATTAGGGTTAGGGATTTTATTATATAAAATACTTTAATTAATTTAAATATTTAAAATTAAATGAAATTAAATTAAAAATAAATTATTAATTGTAATATTTAAAAATTTTAAAATTATGATTAGACGTTGTACTATTTTAAAAATCGATTGTTTTGGAACATTTGTCGAAAACAAAAACTATGTGTCTTCATTGTGACGATGATAGAGTCATTCAATTGAATATACATGTGTTTGAATTTGGGTTCTTTATACCGTTTGATTTAGCTTTTTTAATACTTAATTTTTCAAAGGATTGTGAAGAAAATAAGGTGATCGTTCTATATTTATTATTCCTTAGGTGGAACACATGATATGTGCGGTTCATCTAAAATTCATTGTTCCATATTGCATTTGGAAAATTATTCAATGTTTCTTCTGCTAATTTAGTTGAAGTGATGAAGTTGAAATAGGGTGTTAATAAACCAACTGTTGGGGGAAGATCTTTGTTTGTTTCAATTGATGTCTTGCAATATGCAAGGAGCCTTCTTGAGAATCTAGATATAGAAAATTCCTTTATCTTATCTACCGAGTCTCGTGTCACTTGAAATCTAGAAAAAATAATTATATCTTTTTCTTTTTGATGGAATAAGCATGAACTTCATTATCTTTTTTTCTTTATTTATTATTTTGTCTATAAAAATTATTAAAGCTCTAATTAAAATCTTGTATTACTTACCGTGTATTATCATGTCATATTACTTATCATATATCATTATTTATTGCTTTTTCTATAAAAATTATATATCATTATATTACAAACTTCACCTTACAACTATTTGAAAATTTTGTGACATCATAAAAAATTTTCAAATCATATAATTTAAAAGAGAAAAATAAAAAATATGGATCTATGTAATATTAATTAATTGTGAGTTTACAGTTTCAAAATTTGTTGAAAGGATTTCACATTGTTGTTAGTTAAATTTATTTTTAGACTTATAATCATTCTCAATGATATTAAATTTGAATTTTATAAATATAATGTTTAGTCACAAAATGATCAAGCAAAAGTTAATGAATTCATAATTATAAATAAGAGGGTTATTCGATTACTTAGCCAAAAGTTTATTTTTTCAATTAAACTTTATATTATTCGAAACAATCTTTTTTATTATATTTAAAATTCTTTAATTTTAATTAATCTTTAGCTGATTTTATGACGATCGATTGAATCTTTTAAATCTTAAATCTCTTGTCTTATCGATTTAAATTTTAATATAATTTTTAAAACATTGAGTAAATAAAAAACAAAATATTATATATCTTACGAATTTAATCCTAACATGACCAGCCGTAGAGTCTCAACAGAATAGGCTCTAAGCCCTCGTATTGTCACGTTACTCTCTGGCCAATTTTGTATTACTTGCTGGCATCTTCCATGTCAAAAGGCCAAAGTGTGCGCTAAAACATCCAAATTCATCCAACTTTAACAGCATAACCTGGATACAACTAATTGAGAACACACCCACTTGCAGGCTTTTCAATACAGACAGGTTCCATTGCCAAATCAGCACTTAGGTATCATCCAACTGAAACTACTAACTACAGTTAATGTAAACCTTCAAGCCGGTTCAACTGGTGTTGATTCTTGCTTCAGCAAAACCGCCTAATTAGTGATTGTGCTTCTCTTTATCATAATTCCAATAATTGGTTAAAATTAATTGATATAAATACGTCTAGCTGATTCCAAGACCGAGCCGCCGCAAATCAACTGCCACGTGTAATCAGGACACTTGACGTGGCAAACACCCAGTGAAAGTCACAATCCTCTTACGAGGTAATCACATGACACTGTACAAACACGTTGTAAATGCACAGAAAAAGAGAGAATTTCGCAAAGAAAAGAGACACAATAAAAGAACTCGAGTTCAGTGTAATATACGCAAAAACGCTTTTTTTTAAAATAAAAAATTATATTAGTGGCCAAGTAAATAAAAAAAAAACAAACAAACAACAAAACCAGAAGTGGGGTCTGGGGTTTCCAAGTTTGGGTAGAGTTTCTGTTATATTGACTCTCCTTCTGTTTCGGCTCTATATAATTCTCTATACCAAGAAAATGTTCTATAATTAGGCAAAACACACTTTGAGCCTCCCCTCTGACTGTGAGGTCCCTCATGCCTTTGCCACAATTTCTCACATACACCATCAATCTTCTTTTGCGCCATCTCAGCTTCGTTTTGGGAACAATATAGTGATATTCATATACTCCTCACACCACACCAGGTATTTTCATCTTTCATTGGTGATCATCTACTTGCTTCTAACCCACTAGTAGCCTACGTGGGTATCCCTGAATTGTTTGTTTCAATTTCTCTACTTTTGTGTATTTTGAATGTTCATTTGTTTTTCTATCGAGAGCATTGAGTGTTCTTGTTTGATTTCTACTCAAATATTGTTAGCCTTCTTTACGATCATTCTCCTGGTTAGAGTACTCTCTTAAACCAATCTGTTTATGTAGCAGTTTTATAGGCCAACATCACGTTTCTTTGTCTCATCTCAACCAAAAGACTGATTCAAGAACGTGTTTTTTCGTTTATCTTCATATAAACTCAATTCAAGATCGTTTATATTCTTCATTGAATCCACAAGAATGATTCTGCTCGCTTACCCTCTTCCTATGTTCAGCAAAATAACGCGTAGCTTCTTTTCATTCTATCTTTGAGTAAATTCTAAAGGAAAGATTATATATTCGGGGATGATTATTCAAGGCTAGCTCTATTCTCCTGATGAATCAGAACTTGGCGAACAACTGATAAAGATGATGGAGATGGCGTACCAGCCGTATATTGATCCTGAATACGAATCACTCATTGAAAGAATTTATCCTCCCAGGTGATAATTCGTATACTTTAAATCTTAAGCTATAGATAGCGATTCATAGCTTAACAGTGCTTCTGATAATGGTCTGTGTTGATGGAATTTATGAACTAGATGTCGATGGTTTAGCTTTTTGCTGGTTTTGGTTTTGCAGAGTTTGTATTGATAACGACGTATGCCAAGACTGCACACTTGTGAAGGTGAGATCTAATATTATATGATATAGTGGACATAATTATTAATTATATTGGAACCAAGTTCTAATGAAACCCTGTTTGCAGATGATAAACATGGTTTAAAAAGCTTTTGCTTTTCTACTTTTGGGTTTAAATAATCTCAGAAGACAGTACGTCTCCACATGTTGGAGGTTCCACCCACAATAGCTATGATTATTGACCTAGTATCCAATCCAAGGTTATCTATACTGGAAGAGATTAAGGATGCTGCAATACTAATGTGCAGTGACGTTCCATAATATATGATGTGTTAATTCCATAATAAAGTGTTAACTATCTATTATTAGCACATAATTTAGTAATTAGGATGGTTCCTTTCAATCTAGAGGAAAAGATGAAAAGTGTCAGAGGTTGAGGTAGGCGGTTTCTCTGACCCACCGAGTGGAGAGCCACTAGAAGAGAATATAGGGAAAGGAAAGGGAAAGATGAAGCAAAAGGAAGAAGAAGAAGAAGAAGACTTTTAATGTCATCATCCAACTTTCCTTTTGCTTTAAAGCAGTTTTGTGCATGACAAAAGACAATCAAACATGTGTAAGTTAGAAGACTGAGTTCCCCATCCATGTATGTTTCTGCATAACTAAGTTAGTTCGCTTTTTGGGATCAACTCCTTTGCTGCCACCCAAAAAAATGAATGATGTAATCTAGTTGAACCGGTAAAACCCCTAGAAAGTAGAAACTAGAAGGGTCGAGCTAAAGTAGACCTAATATTCAGGGAAATACACGTGCAAAGTTGGTCTTATTATCAGTGCTTTTCCATGACCAGAATCCAGAACGATGAAATCTTTTGAATGGTCTACATCTAATGCAAATTTGGTTCTCGTGGTGGTGGCAGGTTGATAGTGCAAACAAGCACGGGATTCTACTAGCGATGGTTCAAGTTTTGACAGATCTCGACCTTGTCATATCAAAATCATATATTTCCTCTGATGGAGGATGGTTCATGGATGGTAAGTCTCCACGTCATGCTTGCATCATCCTCCATATCGAACTCTTCTTCTTTTTCAATATGAACGGGACTTGCTTTCATCTGGGTTGTGTTCTGTTCTTTATAATAATTTAAGTAACTTTTATGAGTCATCCATTAGAATTGCTGCTGTACCTTATTCATGTGGGTTTGTTCTTATGGCAGTGTTCCACGTGACAGATCAACTTGGCAACAAGCTTACTGACGAAAGCCTCATACTTTACATTCAACAGGTCTATCTCTCTCCATGCATATCCAGTTACTGGACATATAACTGAATTAGACTTCTGAGAGTATGCACGTAGGCAAAGAGGAAGGAGACTGATCATAATTCAGTTCAATGGTTGGCAATTAATTGATTCAAAGAGTTTGATTTAATAATTGAGTTACTTTTAAGTCATTCTAATTGAATAGATAAGGAATGTAATGATTATTTTTAATAATAAAATAGACGAGGAACAGAATAAAATGAGTATTACGTAGTTGGATTTATTCCTAAGAATTGTATATCAATGTTTAGTTTGAAAACATAAATTTGAGATGACAAATGAATAATTAACAAAAAAGACTAAAATATCTATTATAGTCTGCACTATTATTATTATTATTATTAAATAAATTGTTGATAATAACCATAACAAAGGGAGAAAAATTGCCTTTATCTATTTTGCATTTCACGGAATAAGTAAAGACACGAGAGATATCTTTAATTATTTCTAAAATTATAGAAAAAATTAAACTTGAGATTAGTTATTCTGAATATTATATTTTTATCCAAATAAAAAATAACTATTCGTTAGAAATATATCGGTAATAAAATAGCTATTCCATTCAACTTATTTTAAATTATTACAAAAAATTATGATTTTTAAAAAAAATTTATTTACAGGCACTGTGTGCAAATAGAAGAGGAGGGGCATCAAAGGAAATAGAAACATGTGGCATCAAGAGACAAGTGAAGCCAAGGCATGTGTCGACCGAGCACACGGCCTTGGAGATAACAGGGACAGACAGGCCAGGCCTTCTGTCGGAGATATCGGCGGTGCTCGCTGAGTTGCAGTGCCACGTCACAGCGGCGGCAGCGTGGACCCACAACACCCGAACGGCAGGCATTATCTACGTGGAGGATGGTTTCCGTGGTGGCCCAATTTCTGACCCTAAAAGACTTGCCCAAGTGCAAGAACAGTTGGAGCATGTGGTTCAGGCCCATCATGCCATTGGAGAACGGAAGAGCGTGAGGCTCACTGCACCAGCCGCTGGCAGGACTCACACAGAACGCCGGCTTCACCAGCTGATGTATTCCGCCGTCGACTACGAGCCGTGTCAGGGATGCACAGGTCGCGGTGTTGCACACCGGAACAGTTGCACCAAAATTCATGTGTCCATAGAGTCTTGCAAGGAAAAAGGTTACTCGGTGGTTAACATGAGGAGCAGAGACCGACCAAAGCTCTTGTTCGATACTTTGTGTGTTCTGACCGACATGCAGTACGTTGTTTTCCATGCAGCTGTTAGTTCCAAAGGCGCCATGGCTGATCAGGTAAGCTCTTAAATATTAAGATTCTGGTGGAGTTTCGTTCTTCTCTAAACGACTGGTGCTGCAGGAATATTTCATTCGGCAGATAGATGGATGTACCTTGGACACAGAGTGCGAGAGAAGGAAGTTAACACAGTGTTTGATTGCAGCTATTCAAAGAAGAGTATCCCATGTGGGTACATTCAATCCTTTAGTGTTTGTCACCATTAAATGTGTTAGCTGATGCATATGTTTTTGCAGGGATTGAGGTTGGATGTTTGCACAAAGAATCGAATAGGACTTCTCTCCGACGTCACTCGTGTGTTTCGGGAAAATGGGTTATCGATATCCAGAGCTGAGATTGGTAGTCATGGTGATAAGGCAGTTGGTTCATTCTATGTTACAGATGCTTCAGGGTACGAAGTTAGTCAACAAACGGTGGAATTGGTAAGGAAGGAGATCGGGGGATCTGTTCTTGTAGTGAACAGATCACCTGGATGGACACCTAAAACTCCCAAAATGAGTACTAGCATTAGCAGTGTAGATGAAGATAAGCCTAGATTCCGGATTGGAACACTTCTGTGGTCTAAATTGGAGAGGCTTTCTAGCAATTTCGGCTCCATTAGATCATAAAATTCACAACTCACAAACTGTTCACTGAACTTGACCCTTGCTGTAAATAGGTGCTTCAGGGAAGTAAAATCAGTAGTTTACGTTTTATTGGTTGGTTAGGCTGTACACTTGCAAGATCATCAATCTACTCAGCCTGTTGTTTAGCGTTAAAATCTCCAATCAACAGAAGTAAAATTCCCGAGAAACTAGGTTCACTAGATTAAGTTAAAATTGGTGACAAAAATTAGAACCGAGTAACGGCACTAAGAGACACCATCCGATGAGCAAACACCTCCTCTGAATCGTGTATTACCAATGACCCCCAGTGACGTTTGACTTCACGCCCTGCTTAAATTGCATATCAAGCCTAAGCCAACAGGGCTAAGAGTACTTGACTGTCAGGAAAACTTAAAATTCCAAACTACATAAAATTCTCCTCACTGCAATTTTCTTGGCATTAGCAATTTTTCAATATACAGTATCTTCAGCATTCTGCCTATAGAAGTGAAATATGTTCCTATTTGTATAATGGGAATTCAAAAACATTAAAGTAAGCATGCAAGCTCTTAAGTTTCTGTTGTATATGTATCATGCTAGAGAAGTGCAAAAACTTATCACTAAACTGAGTGCTAAATTACAGGCAAGAATCACAATCCTCCAATACATGGTTAGATTCCAATTTCGAGTTGTAAATATGATTCTCAATTTTTTTATAATTGGTTGTGTCAAACTTTTGACTGTTAATAACTACTAGTAATTAAATGTATAACGTGCATAAGTTGATATAATAATTCACAGATTACATGAAAACAGCACATTAATGGTATGCTGATGAAGTCGTTACACTGTTGTAGGCATATTTCATTCCCACATTATCATTCAATTTAGAAACAGATTTATGTACAAACATAAGGTTCCTAAGCCTAAATATGCAACCTACTTACAATAAGGTAGAAGCAAGATGGGATTAAGCTCTTACACTTTCATAGCATCATCAAATCACACCAACCTCATGAACATCAAGCCAATCATTAGATTCCTTGGAATCAGAGTAGCGAGCACTTACCTGCTCAGACCCAACGTTTGATGCTAACAGGTTTAATGTCCCTAACTAAATCATCAGAACTTCTGCCCAGTTGAACCCAATCACCGGAATCTTTTATGGAGGTATCAGAACTAGAACTTACTTTCTTGTAAGTAACAGGCACATCACCATCATCATCTTCAAGATCACTGAATGAGACATCCTCATCATTGTTGAGTGATACCATAGAATCACTGGCACGAACAGTTTCTGAAATTTCATCTTTCAACCAATCATCACCATCATCCTCAAATTTCTCATTCAAAATCCTAGAAGAGGAAGATGATGGAAATTGTTGTTGCGAAGCCTGATTACATCGCTGTTCCTCAAACACAGCCTTGTCAGTAATTTGTATTTCCATACTTTGGACAGGATGCTCATCAGTTTCTATTTCCTTAGCAGCATTGGAAGAGACTGCTTCACTGCCAGATGCCTTAGTCGCAATGACAGAAGGTATTACTTCACTGCAAACTGCCCTGAGTGGCAGAGATTCAGAATCAACACAACTGGGCACGGACAGAGACTCTTTATGGTCTAAGTCAGAAACTTCTTTAGACGTGGAAGTATCAGTAACTGACAAGTCGTGTTCAGACTTTGCTTTAGCTCGTTTCTGCAGTTCATGTGACAACATTGCTCTTGCTTCCATTATCTGCATCACAAGATCAAGATCAGACAGCTGCTTAGCAACTTAATCAATCAAAATAAAGGGGGAGCTTCTTTTATAAGCATGACTTATGACTCCATTATTAAAGAGTTCCATACATTGGACATATAGAACAATATGTATCTAAGGCAGTCAAAGTTTCAAACTTCAAAAAATTGCCTGAAAGTAAAGTACAATAAACAGTATGAAATGTCTATCATATGCCTTTGAACTTTAGCTCTTACATTACAAAATAACAAAATTTTCCAACCCACTCAAGTTCGATAAAGAGATGGATATAAGCATGAGGACAAATTTAAAACCTATAGTACAAGAATTCCCATGCTAAACTATTCTAACAAATTCTAACGATCAGAATTAGAATCTCATTCCATTAAAAACCTTACACTCATTTTATAAACCTCAAATACCAAGAAGCAAGCAAAGTAATGCCACCATAGCGAAAGGGACACTTAATTTGTGCACATTCAGACTATGTAATGTATGTCTCTTTCTTTACTTAAAAAGGATGTCTTCGGCTGATAATTATATCTGTTTCTCCTGTGCCCATGTGAGTCTTGAGGAATGCTAAACGTAATTGCTAGTGACTGATTGTTTCATCAACAGTCCCAACAAGAGAATACCCATCTGAAGATGATTCAACAATTGGTAACTACACAGAAAAATCTGAGATGACTAACTAATGCAACATACTTGGGGAGTTGACAATAGTAAGGCATCCTCTTTACTGAGCCTGGGGTGCAAAAGTACAAAGTAAATCTTCCAAAAGCAGCTTTCACTCATGTAGCCCGGGCAAAGCTCAATCCTCAGGGCACCTAGTCTAGGTGCGAGACGTTCAACAGCCAAAGCATGTTCTTGTTGCGCATCGGACATATCAAGATCTGAAATGGGAACATTAATTTACCACTATAACAAACTCTATAATAATACAAACGTACGACATTGAAGTAAAATTCAACTCATTCAAGGTCTTTTCTAAAATTTACCCTCAAAATCAAGGTCGTTGGGGAGAGGAAAATCGAGCCAGGTCTCTGGATGCGTCGAAATATCCTTAGCGAAGGCAATCACCTCCTCGGTCACACCGACTACACTCCCAATCAAATCCTCGTCGGCTTCCAACCCAAACTGCAGCAAGTTCGACGCGATCTTAGTGATCTCCGACATAGTCTTGTTACTCGAAAGCTTCGTGATTTCGGATTTGAATTTTCCTCCAATCTCCGCGAAATCGCTGCGCATTCCTGCAATCAGATCATCATCAACATCCTCATTGGACTCCTCAGGGAGCTTGTGATCCTCGGGCGGAGGAGCGAGGGAGGAAGCAACGCCCCAGAATTGGCTCGTTAGGGTTTTGGAGAGCTCGGAAAGGTCTTCCTTGACGCCACGCGGAGTCGTGGGCGACGAATCAGAATGCTGATCACCTTTTGATTTTGAGGGCGATTGGACGGTGTCAACATTAACAGGACCGCGTCGCCGTCGCCGTCGTCGTCGAGTTTGAGAGAGTTGGCAATTGACCTTGCTAGCCATGACATGGCTTCCTTACTTTCCTATCCGGCTTCTCAGTCTCTTTTAAGCAAGTCATACATAGCATATACGATGTCGTTTGCTCCCGCTCATACGGACATCAAATGGCTTGTCGTTTGGCTTCCTCTGGAAACCTGCCTCAACTAAGCTTGTCTCTCAGGCTGAGCCACCATCAGGCAGCTATGCTACTTCGGAACCGCCTATTCACGTTGTTGTCGTCACCTCCTTTGTCCCAGCCTTTCAAAACTCGTCTTCCGTTTACTATCTCCCATCAGTTTTCTACTCTCGAGTTTTCTAAGCCCAACTCGAGCGGGACCCGCCATGTCTCGACCTCGAATACAGCCAAACCAGCGACGGCTCCAGTTTTCCGGACTCCGCTTTTTGTGCCTCCGGGGATTGAAGCGGAGGAGGTGACGGAGGAGATGTTACTGCCCGGGTCGAACATTGTTCTGGGGCCTTATGCGGGTCAAGTTCAGATTAAGGAAGTGGAGTTTGTGAAGAGCAGTGCGAGAGCCAAGGACTGTCCCAGAGATGAAAGACCCGAGTTTGCTATTCTGGGTCGCTCTAACGTGGGCAAGTCTTCCCTTATCAATGCTCTGGTTCGAAAGAAAGAAGTTGCTCTCACGTCTAAGAAACCAGGTCTTTACTGATTTAGTTCTTGAGTTATTAGAAAGTTGCAACCTTTGCTTTTTTTTCATTTATTTGATTTAGTTCTTTTTTCGGGTGCAAATGACTTAACATTGTTGTAATGTTATGGCAGGTAAGACTCAGTTGATAAATCATTTCTTGATCAATAAAAGCTGGTATATTGTGGATTTGCCTGGTTATGGGTAAGTATGCCATTGCCTTTTCCTTTTTATATATAAATTCTAGTACAAGATGGGTTAGCTTTATCGCCTGCCTATTTGGAGTTTCTTAATTGGTCTGTTAACATGCTTGAAATTTTGGAGCTTGCTTGTAATTGTTGGGGGTTTCTTCGGGATGTACAGCCTAAAGAAGTATCCTGTTTTCATAGTTTACTTCAGTGGAGTTAGTTTGTATTTCTAGTTAACATATAAGCATTTTCTATTAATCAATATTGAAGCTGAGAACTTAATGAAACATTACTTGTCTTTAGAGTGGTGATCTGTTTTTAGGGAAATCCCTTGATAAAGGATTGACATCTTTATGTTTGCATCCAGATGTAGGGTTTATGAGCATATGAAAATTTCTATTGCCAACGTCCCCTGTATAGTGATATGTAAATTTTCAGCAAAATTTCATTGGTTCTCCCCAAATGTATAACCAAATGGCAAAGACCTCTGAATTGAGATGAATTAAAAGAGAAGAAAGAGGAAAAATTATATGCATTGGCATGTTGCGTGCATGTCAGGGATGATTTAGGACTCCAAAGATGTGATCCTGGGCCATATCCTTACCTGTTTCCTTGAAAGACAAGAGGTTATTGGTTACATCTGAAATTAAAAGAAATGCATTAATTAAATGTTGCTTTTGTTTACTCATGTACAATATGTTTGAAAGGCTGGAGTTAGTTAGGCAGTACAAAATGAAGTAAAGAACTTCATATTTGTTTTTGCAGTCGCCAGTTCTCCAGCATTTGTGTTTGAATTGGAATAAGTTGGTACTATTAAGTTCATGTCGCCTGGATTTTTATCTGTCAACCAGCATCCACTTTCAAGTTGATGATCCGAGATGCATGAATTGTCTTCTTCAACAAGCTGATGATCGCATAAAATTGACCTAGTGAATAATGCCTTTGTTTAATCTGCATGGCTATGTTTGATATCATTCGAAACATTGGATGTTAGTTGTATTTACAGAGATCTCTCTTCATGCCATACACGAGGTTGTAGAAAACCATTTCCTTCCAAAGAATTGCTAGTTTTGTTTAAACTATGAAAGAGAATGGTAGCCAATACACTATGTTCCACATGATTATTTTTTATCAAGCAGCCGCTTTGGTTGGAGTTTGCGTACCTACTTATGTTTGTGTAGGATCATTCTTGTTCTAACATTATGAGAACCATTCCCAAAAGCTAGCTATTAATCTTTGAGAATTTGAAACGATATTGCCCAATATTGGAATACCATCCTTCCTATACTGAACTCGAGGCCATACCTTAGATTAGGTCATTATGCATTAAGTACACTAGATGCTTATACAACTAGAAGTAACTCTGATTAATTTATGGAATGATTGATGCCATGTAAGTATCTGATTGAGTTTGTTAACCACATATTTTCAAGGTAGAAGGATAGACTATATTCCATGTGATAATTCTAAATGGCTCTGTGTACAGTTTTGCTAAGGCCTCAGATTCTGCTCGAATGGATTGGTCCTCATTTACAAAAGGTTACTTTTTAAACAGAGAAACCTTGGTTGCTGTCCTACTTCTTATTGATGCTAGTGTTCCTCCCCAAAAGATTGACCTAGATTGTGCAAATTGGCTTGGACGCAACGATGTATATTACTCTCTTTTTGGACTTTTTCCTCGGATAATGCCTATGCTCTCCTTTAAACGCCTTTGGTGCTAGTCTTGATTCCGCATTTTCCACCTTATTTTTCAGATACCAATGACTTTTGTGTTTACGAAATGTGACAAAATGAAGGGAGGAAAAGGGAAAAGACCAGACGAGAATATCAGGAACTTTCAGGAGTTAGTCGGACAACACTATCGAGTGTATCCCCCGTGGATAATGACTAGCAGTATCACCGGCTTGGGCAGAGATGAGCTTCTCCTACATATGTCTCAACTAAGGAACTACTGGGATCAATGAGTTCTTTATCGATGCGAATGGCCGATGATTTTCATGTTGTAAAAGGGTACCTCAGCGTCTGAACTGTGATGCTAACAGGACTTTGTATTACTCTATTCCTGACTCTTTTTATGCCTGCCTCGGTACAGTGTTAATCGTGTTGCAGAACGCTTCGTTGAAATATAAGACATGCCACTCTCCATGTGTATAATGTATAATCTTGTTCGCCTGTAAAAGTTCATCTTAAATTTGGACTCTTTTCCACTTTCGGTAGCTTTTGCTTATATGCTTTACAGTACTCTTAGGCTTCTAATTGCATGGTCAAGCTGAAAGTAACGACCTTTGTTTTCTTTTAATATTTTAGTTTGTCCCTTGAAACATTACTTGTTACTAACAAGCTTATTTTTTATACAAATATAGAACAATGAGCAAAGTCATTCATATTATTCTAACAAACTCGAAACCGACAGGGCGACGTTGGGATTTATTAGTACTAGATTTTAATCCTATGACCGTTTACGGCTTAACCAGAGATCAGTTGACTGTGGTGTTCTACGAGACAAAACCAGGCCATATTTGGAGAACAGAAATTTAAAAAAAAGTGGGTCATAAATTAAGGAGTTGTGCTTTGCTCCAAACTGGAAAGAGTTCCAGGACTCAGCAAAGTAAAAGAACACCAATCACGAGAATACGGCGACGGCTTCAACTCGAATGAACTCGACCCAATTCCGGTATGCATTGCCTTGTAATCAACTACATTTTCAGACAGGACGAAGTCCTGATTCAATGCAATGAACGGTGATGATTTTGCCATCGAGGTCTTGACGAGCTGAAGTGGCTCAGCCCGAGTGACTCTGTCGGACAATGCAACTGTGCCGGCGATATTGAGTGGCGGCGGAGCTACGCTGTGGAGCCGCTGGGACACCTGTGGTCCTGTGAGTTTCTGGACAAGGTCCCGGAAGTTCACAGGGTCCACCTGGTACACTCTAGGTGGTGTTGGCGGCAATGGAGCGATCGGTTTCTTCCAGGGTTTAACCTGCGGTTTACGGATCGAATGCAGTGAGGAGATGAAAGACTTTGCTGTCTCTTGTGGGTATTCTGTTAAGTGCAATGAAGAGGAAGAGGATGAGAAATAGATAGAGCTAGAAGAATCAGCCTCCATTGTCAAAAGACAAAACCTTGACTTGTTTAGTTGCAGATTAAAAAGACTGCTACTTTTCTTTCGGTCGACCAGACTGCTACTTTTCATTTATATGGAGAGAAGATCTGAACACGACAAGAAAAAGTATGCAAATCAACCAAGCGGTGAGGTTGTTGAAGAAGAGAACAGGAACAAATTCAAACAGTTCTGTTTGATAATAGCCGTCGGACGACGTGTGTGCTTACATCTACAAATTTTTGACCACTCGTTTTGGTTGCGGACGGATCTGTCCATTATTGGGATTAGTTTATTTTCCAAGTTTTGGTGCTATGTGTCAATTATTTAATAGAAGTGATGTGTTACAACGTAGTCTGCCATTGAACGGACTAGAACAAGGTTCCAACTAGTGGGGTTGAAGACATCTGCATGTAGCAAGCAAGAATTTACGTATGCACTCGTTATCTGACGTTTTCCGAAACTTTGGTGTCAGCAATTCGGACCGAGCAAAAATGTTACGCGATTTATGTAGACCAACAATGTGGTGAGTTTTTTGGGCTCCAGGTTACATAGAAAAAGTCTAAGATTAATGGAGAATGTCTTAAAGATTCATTACAGATTTGTCCTAACTGTTGAACTATCGTAGTTTTTTTAGGAGACAAAAGTAGGTAGAATTTTTGTAGAAAATTTTCAACAAAATTCAACACGAAATAGTCGTGATCAAACGCATGATTGGAGGTTAAAACGTTGTCCAATCGGCCTGAAATTTTAACTAGAGATAGTCGACATCCTAATATACATTCTGAGTCGACATCCCAATCTATATTCTGAATGGTGGATATCAAATTTTGACAATTAGATATAGTAATAAATTTCGTAAGGGTACTACTATTTTTTGTTAAGTTTTTCACATGTTTTGTTATTTGGTTTGGGATTTAGTACTTTTGTTGATTGTTAAAGGTCGTATTTCAATTGTATACTCGCTGAATATTGCACTCTAATTTTGATTGGTAATAGTAGAGTTTGGGAGCTGGACTTACGAGTCCCGTAGTTTTTCCTCTTCGCATTAGAGGGGTTTTCTACCTAAAAATCGTTGGTGTTCTTTTGTTTGCATTTTGTGTGTTTTGTTGCTTGTTTTATCTTCTGTTGGTTGCTGGATTAATCTTACTTTAACGCTCCTAATATATCCTAGCAAATTGGGGAGGATTCCGTTGTGTGTTATGTTTCTTAGAAAAACTCGTTTCCTCCTATCAGAGTGGTATAAGAGCAGTTTTTTGATTTGTTAGAATTATGGAGGTTAATACAAGTAAGATGATATCTTTAAATGACATGAATTATCACAAATGGAAGGGTAAGATGAAAGATCTATTATTAGTGAAAAGTATGCATCTACCTGTGTTTGCTTCAGAGAAGCCGAATTCTAAATTTGATGAAAATTAGCAATTTAAGCATGAACAGATTTGTGGTTATATTAAACAATGGGTGAAAGATAATGTTTTAAATCATGTCGCTAACGAAACATATGCTAGAACACTGTGGAATAAACTTGAACAGTTGTATGCTTCCAACATTGGGAATAATAAATTGTTTTTACTCAAGTTGCTGATGCAATTGAGATATATTGAAGATACGCCTATCTTTGACCATGTGAATGAGTTTCAAGGTATTTTTGATAAGCTACCTAATGTGGGAGTAAGATTTGATGATGAGATTATTGGATTGTAGTTGTTGAATACTTTGCCTAATTCATGGTAGACATTTTGGGTCTCACAGACTAATTATGCCCTAATGGTATTATGTTTTTGGACTATGTGAAGAGTGGAATTCTCAATGAGGAAGTGAGAAGAAAAACTCAGGGTTCATCATCATCGCAGACTAAGGTTTTGGTTACAGAGCAAAGGGGGAGACAAAAAAATAGAAGTCATTGTGATAAAGGCAAAAGTATAAGCAAGTCTAGGTCAAAATATAAGGATGTTGAGTATCATCATTGTCGCAAGAAAAGACACATTAAGAGGAACTGTTACAAGTGTAAGAATGAGAATAAGAGCAATGGTAACAAGTTAAGAAAGTCTGAAGATGGTAATGTTAATCGAGTTGCCACCGCTACAAATGAAGATCTAGTTATTGTTTTTAATGATTGTGACATAAATCTAATTTCTTCTAATACTAGTTCGGTGGCTGATACTGGTGCTACAGTCCATGTTACTTCTAGGAAGGAACTCTTTACTACCTACATTGTGAGTGAGTTTGGTTCACTGAGGATGGGTAATAATGGTGTGTCCAATGTAGTTAGCATGAATGATATCTGTTTGAAGATGAGCAATGACTCTAAACTACTCATTAGAGATGTCAAAAATGCTTCAGATGTTCGCTTGAACTTAATTTCCATTGGAAAACTTGATGATGACAGTTATAATAACTTCTTTGGTGATGTTTGTTGGAAGCTTAGCAGAGGGTCCTTGGTTATAGCTCGATGAAAGAAGTTGAAGACGAATTTGTATTTGATAAAAGCTTCAATTTCAAATGGCACTATAAATCTGGTGGATAAATAGAATTCATCTGAGTTGTGCCACAAGAGGTTAAGTCATATTAGTGCAAAGGGACTTGAAAATTTCTCAAAGAAGAATGTTCTTACAGGGTTGAAGAGTGCTTGTTTAGATAAGTGCTCTCAGTGTTTTGAAGGAAAGCATACTCCAATGTCTTTCAAGACTAATCCTCCTCATTGAATGCCAAAAATGTTAGATTTGGCGCATTTAGATGTTTGTGGTCCATTAAAGGTAAATTCAATTTCCAGTGCATAGTATTTTGTCACTTTTATTAATGACCATTCTAGGAAATTGTGGACTAATGCCTTAAAGACAAAGGATCAAGTGCATGATAAGTTTAAGGCGTTTCAAGCTTTAGTTGAAAGGCAAACTGGAAAGAAGTTGAAGTGTATATGGACTGATAATAGAGGCGAGTATCGAGGATCATTTGAAGAAAATTGTAGGCAATAGGGAATTCGACATCAGAAACACCTCCAAAGATACCTCAGTTGAATGGGTTGGCTTAGAGAATGAATAGAACATTGATGGAGAGAGTAAGATGTATGCTTACGAGTTTGAAGCTGCCAAAATCTTTTTGGGGTAAGGCTTTGTACACTGTCACTGATGTGGTTAATCTAACTCCTACTATTACTTTGTAGGGTGATGATCCAGAAAATGTCTAGAGTAGTAAAAATAACTCTTATGATCATTTAAGGGAATTTGATTGCAAGGCTCATGTTCATGTTATAAAAGATGAGGGGTTGAAGTTGGATGCTAAAGCTAAACAATGCATCTTTATTGGCTATAGCAAGGATGAGTTTGGTTACAGACTTTATGATCCTGTTAAGAAAAAAGTTTGTGAAAAGTCGTGATGTTGTGCTTCACAAAGACCAAACCATTGATGATATTGAGAAGGTAGAGAAGAGTGATTCTCATATTCAAAGTGACCTTACAATTTTTAATCCAGCTCCTGTGTCACAGTTGCCTATCAGAGTTGGTGGAGGAGTTGAGACTGATATATAGCTTAATGATGTTGTTGATGACCAGTATGATGGCTACTTGCATAATCCTATATATGATATTGATAATGGTCAACTAGCTACAACAGATCCACAAGAAGCCACAATTAGAACGTCTATAAGAGTTAAACAATAGTCTACCTGATATTCCCTAGATGAGTATGTTCTCTTGACAAATAGGGGAGAAGTTGAATGCTTTGAAGAAGCTATGGAAAGTGTAGACAAGCAACAATGGGTTCATGTTATAAAGGATGAGATGAAGCCCTTGCATGATAATAACACCTTTGAGTTAGTGAAGTTACCAAAGGGTAAAAGGGCTTTGAAGAATAGGTGGATTTACATACTGAAGCAGAGGAGGGTTCCTTAAAACCAAGATACAAAGCAAGGTTGGTTGTTAAGGGTTTCATTCAAAAAAGAAGAGTTGACTTTGAAGTGATCTTTTCACCCGTGGTTAAAATGTCTTCATTCTTTACTATGTTGGGGTTAGCTGCAAGCCTTGATTTAGAGATTGAGCAAATGGATGTGAAAACTACTTTTCTTCATAGTGTTTTAGATGAAGAAATTTATACTGACCAACTTGAAGGGTTTTGGTGAAAGGTAAAGAGGATTATGTGTGCAAGTTGAAGAAGAACTTGTATAGGTTGAAACAAGCTCTGAGATAGTGGTATAGGAAATTTGAGTCTTTTATACAACAACAAGGCTACAAAAAGACCATCGTTGATCATTGTATGTTTGTATAAAGGTTTGCACATAAGGATTTCATTATTTTTGTTGCTTTATATTGATGAGATGCTTATTGTTAATCAAACTTCTTTTAGAATAGCTAGATCAAAGCATGAATTGAACAAGTCATTTGCTATGAAGGATTTGGGACCAGTAAAACAAATTCTTGATATCAGAATTTCCTGGACAAAAAAGGAATGAAACTTTGGATATCACAAGAGAAGTAAATCGAAAAGGTGCTTCAAAGATTTCAGACAGAGAAGGCTAAAAAGGTTTGCCCTCCTTTCGCAACACATATGAAGTTGACTATCAAGCAAAGTCCCTTTATTGATGAAGAGTAGAAAAAGATGATGAAGGTTCTTTATTCATTTGTTATTGGTAATCTGATGTACGCAATGGTATGCACGAGACCTGATATAGCTTATGCAAATGATACCATGAGATGGTTTCTCTCAAAACCTAGGAGAGAACATTGGAATGCAGTGAAGTGGGTATTGAGATATCTCATTGGAACTTCGAGCTTAAAGCTTTGTTTTGGAGGTGGGAAGTCAGTTCTAATTAGTTATACCGATGCTAATATGGATGGAGATGTTGATATAATGAGATCTACTTCTAGTTACTTGATTACCTTTATAGAGGGAGCTATTTCATGACAATTTAAGTTGCAACAATGTATTGCATTGTCAACTATTGAAGTAGAGTATACTGTAACTACTAAAGCATGTAAGGAGTTATTGTGGTTAAGGAAGTTTCTAAGGGAACTTGGTTACTTTCAAGAGAGGTATGTGTTGCTTTGTGACAGTCAAAACACAATTCATCTTGAAAAATATCTGACTTTTTATTTCAAGTTTAAACATATTGATGTGAGATATCATTGGATATATGATGTGTTGGATGAGAAGTTGATTGAACTTGAGAAGGTATATATAGATGATAATGGTGCTGATATGTTGACCAAGTCACTGCCAAGATGGAATTTTGCTCAGTTGTCGGGGTAGCAAATTCCTTCACATAGTTGAGAGGGGAGGAGATTTGTTGGGT
This sequence comes from Erythroxylum pedicellare, assembly GCA_027563575.1. Lineage (NCBI taxonomy): Eukaryota > Viridiplantae > Streptophyta > Magnoliopsida > Malpighiales > Erythroxylaceae > Erythroxylum > Erythroxylum pedicellare. The sequence goes on along the minus strand of JAOQMP010000208.1, from coordinate 31,705,458 downwards.
TTTTTGGGCTCCTAACTTATGTAAAAAAAATCCAATACTAATGTGTAATGTCTTAAAGCCCATTACGGATTTGCCATACTTATTATAGCAATGTTAAGAGGTAATTTTCGTAACTATTTTTGGGTGACAAAAGTGGGCAGAGTTTCTTCAGTAAGATTTAGCACAGAGCAGTCATGATCAAACTCACAATTGGACATCAAAAGGTGTCCGATAGCCTTGAAATTTTAATTGGAGGTAGATGACATCCTAGTCTACATTTTGAATGGTGAGATCGAATTTTGATAGTTAGATATTTAGTAATAAATTTTTTAAGACTGCAAATATTTTTGGTGAAGTTTTTCAAAGGCTTTGTTATCTGTTTTGGGATTTGGTGCTTTCGTTGATTGTTAAAGGCTATATCTCAATTGTGTACTTGGTAAATATCATACTATACTTTTGATTAGTGATAGTGGAGATTTGGACCTAGACTTACGAGTCTCGTGGTTTTTTCTCTTCACATTGGAGGGATTTTCTATGTACAAACTATTGGTGTTCTTTTATTTGCGTTTTGTGTGTTTTGTTACTTATCTTACTTTAATGCTTCTAATATATTCTAGAAACTTGGGGAGGATTCCATTGTTTTGTGTTTCTTAGGAAACCCCGTTTCCTCTTATCACAATGATGGTCAAGGGTATGTCTGGCTACTCGAAAAGTAGATGAAATTAGAGAAATCAACATAGCAAGAAGGAGAGACTGTAGAAGTTCCAGTGAGGACACATCCTCAAAGGTTTTTATAGTCCACAAGTACAGTACAAGCCTACAAGGGCAAGATTTTGATGGCATAATCTTAAAATGTTGTAAGATTACTGTATAGTATTGACATTTGTTATGGATTCTTTCTTTAAAGTACAAATTACTATTAATTGTTATTTTAAGTCGATAGGAATTTGACATAATAATTATAGTCATCAAGTAAAATTTACTTGATAACTATGTCACTATTAGTTAATCTTAATGATCGTTTGATTTCGCTTTTGTTTTTTTGTTGTAGTTTTCTTTTAGTTTTAGTTTTTAATTTTTATTGTTCTGCTATGTGCTTATGAACTTCAAGTAGGTTTGGATGAACAACTTAAATGCTAATTCTAGAAAGAGAAAGAAAAGGTGATTTAGCAAATCTCGCAGACGAGAAAGTTATTTTAGGAGAAGACTTTAATGGTCATATAGGGGCAACTTCAAACAATTATCTATGGACTCACAGAGGTTTTGAAACAGAGGATAGGAATACTAATGCTTCATTGGATCTTGCGGTAGTGTTTGAGTTAATGATAGCTAATATTAAAAAAACGAGAATCACCTAGTGACTTTTAAGAACAAAATCATGAAAACTCAAATTGAATACATCCATGTAAAGTCGAGCAACGAACCTAGGTCCAGTGATACGAAACTCTTGCTTGTCAACTCAACATAGAGTGCTAGTTTTAGATCTTATAAGTAAAGAATGGAGGAAGAAGAGAAGTCCTAGAAGGTGTATCATAGTCAAATGGTGAAATTTGAAAAGGGACATGGTGAAACAACTTAGGGATAGAGTAATTTATGGAGATGAATGGAAAGTAGAAGGTGTTCCTAACCAGATGTGTGAGAGAGTAGCATCTCTTTTAATGAATACAAGTAAAGTGATCTTAGGGGGGTTTTTTAATGGATTAAAGGTAGTAAGATGAAGTCTTGGTGGTAAAATGAAGATGTACAAAAAAAGGCTAAGATCAAGAAGGGTGCTTATAAAGCTCTATTAGATAACACCACAGAGGTTGAGAGAGTAGCTAATAGAGTAACTTACAAACTGGCTAAGAAAGAGGCAAATAAGACAATCTCAATAGTTAAAAGCAGAGTTGACGAGAAATTGTACCAAAGATTGTAAACTAAAGATGGAGAAAAGGACATTTTTAAGTCAACGAGGGTTGGGGAAAGGAAAACCAAAAACTTAGATCAAGTTTGTTATATAAGAGATGAAGCAAGATAGGTTCTTGTGACTGAAAATGACATCTCTTTTTAATGAAAGTACTAAGAACAACATCTCTTTAAGTGATCTTAGGACGTTTGAGAGGTTTGACTCGTTGCAAGCAAATTACAAGGGAAGAAATAAAAATAGCTTTGATGGAGATGAAGAGCAGAAAGGTAGTAAGGCCTGATGAGATACCATACAAATGTGGAAGAGCTTCGGTAAAGAGTTATTACTTGGCTAGTCAAGCTTTTTAATGTGATCCTTAAGGTTATCAAAATACTGGATGATTGGAGACTTGTTATGTTAACTCCTGTATACAAGAACAAAAGGGACATCCAAAATTATAACAAATATAAAAGTATCAAACTACTCAATCACACTATGAAGTTGTGAGAGAAGGTAATTAAAAAGAGAGTAAGAAATGATACTCCTATCTCGAAGAACCATTTTGGCTTTATGACAGGAAGGTCTATGACAAAAACTTTACATTTCTTAAAAAGATTAATGGAATATTACAGGGGAAGAAAAAGTAATCTACACTTGGTTTTATTGATTTAGAGAAGGAATATGACAAGGTACCTAAGGAAATTAAGTAGAGGTGTTTAGAGAATAAGGGAGTTCCTTTAACCTGTTATATATAGTAAGGATAATAGAACGACATACAGAAAATTTTCTACCGATATTGTGTTATACAAAGACTCCTCATTAAGCTCTTTTTTATTTGCAGTAGTGATGGATAAGCTCACTAGGAATATTCAAAGGGATATGTCTTAGTATATATTATTTGTTACAAAATTATCTTAATGAATGAGACAAAAGAGGATGTTAATGTTAAGCTAAAACATTGGAGGGATATGTTAGGGTCGAGGGGTTTAAATTGAGCATGACTAAGACTAAATACTTTGAGTGGCTTCTGAAGTGGAGGTAAAGATTGATTTAGAAGTTATACTATGAAAATAATATTTAAAATACCTAAAGTTTATTGTCTAAAGTTATGGAAAGATCAATGAAGATATAGTCCACCTTCTCAAATTAGGTGGCTTAGATAGAGAAGTACTTTAGGAGTTTTATGTGACAAAAATATATCATTCAAGCTCAAAGGTAAATTATATTGTTTAGAGATTAGGTCGACCATGCTATATGTGGTAGGGTATTAACCCATCAAACAGTACATAGCCATAAGCTAATGGTTGCGAAGATGAGGATGCTTAGTTAGACGGGTAACCTTACTAGAAGAGATAAGTGTTAAGAATGTATTAGTAAGAAACAAATTAAAGGTGGTTGGTATTAATGAAAATTTAAGAGAAATGAGGCTTAGGTGGTTTAGACATGTTAAAAGGAGATACCTTAACGCTTCAGTAAGAAGATGTGAGAAAATAATAGTCAAAGATTATAAGAGGAAAAAAAGAAGGCGTAAAAAAAACTTAGGGGAAGTGATCAAGAATGATATGACTCTAATGGAATTTATCAAGGATATGACTCGTAATAAAAAACTTTGGCATACTAGGATATAGATAAAGGATCTCATATAGAGAGGTCTTTTTCGTTCTCTTAAGTCTTTCAAACATTTTCTTTCAAGTCTTTCTTTTTATAATTAGTCTTAGTTTTTTATTACATAATATTTCCCTCTTAGTTATTTAGCCTAATTTATTTCTTACTTAGTATAATTACTTTCTTGTAATTACTAGTTTGATTTATTCTTATACTTGTCTTTTTTTTTCTAGTTTGTATAATTATTTACTTATTATATATTTTATTGTTAATATTTATTTTGTTCTATATGTACTTTACTATGTATTGGATTACATATTTTATATTTTATATTTATATGTATTTATTTATATTTTGTATTATCATTTTTTATATTACATATAAGTCTATCGAAAACAACCTCTCTATCAAGTAGAGGTAAGACTATGTACTACTAAACTTCCTCAAACCCTACATTTTAGGTTGACTCTTAATGAATATTGTTGTTGTAGTAGAGTTTTTGTTTTTCTTTCAAATAAAAATAAAAACAAAAAACCTTTTTA
>JAOQMP010000208.1:31690658-31701347 GCA_027563575.1 Erythroxylum pedicellare | reverse complement strand
CTAGAGTGGTTAAGACTCCTATTTGTTTCTCTAAGCCAACGGATAGGCTCATATGACATTATAACTTTGATGGCAATTTTTCAGTTAAATTGGGTTATAAATTGGCAACTAAGTACTTCTCAAATGTTTTAATTTTTTTTTATTGATGGGCTTTGGTCAAAGCTTTGGCTTGCTACTCTTCCTCCAAAAGTAAAAAATTTTGTATGGCATTGTTTTCGTAATTTTTTGCCTTGCAAATCTCAATTGGCTTCTAAGCGGGTTAGTATTGATATTAGCTATGGTAGATGTAGAGTTGCTGAAGATTTAAATCATGTTTTTTTGGACTGTCCTAAAGCAAGTGAGGTTTGGTCCTTATCTCCGCTAGTATCTGTTCCTCATAATATTATGGATTTTGTCCACAATTTTGTTTCTTCGCCTCAGCTTATTGCTTCAGAGAATTGCTTGAATTTGCCTTAGAGTTTATGGTATCACAGGAATATCTTTGTTTGGAGACAAAAAGAGACAAAAAGATACTCTAACAACCTTAAGTCATGATTTTATTGATGGGTTCATTGAAAACTGGCATAGTTCCAGGACTGCTTTTGATCGAGTTGTACCCAACTCCTCTTGTCGAACTTCTATTGCTAATTATTGGTGTAAACCTCGCCCTGGTAGGCTCAAATGCAACATTAATGCTGCTGTGTTTAAGGATAAAAATGCTTCTTCTTTTGTAGCTATTCTTCGCAATGACAAAGGTGAGTTTTTGATGCGATTTTCGGGTCACCTTCCTTTTGCTCTTAATCTGGTTTAAGCTAAAGTTATTTCCATTCAAGAAGCTCTTTCTTGGTTAATTGAAAGTATTATTAATAGTGTTGAGTTGGAATCTGACTGTCTTCAAGCCATCCAGGCTCTAAACTCTTCGGTTCGTTTTTTTTTTTTTGGATTATTGGTTCAAGACTGTTTTCAATTGAAGAATCACTCCATTCATTTGTCCTTTCAATGGAAGCATAGGAATGCCAATAAGACAGCTCATGCTCTTGCCCCGGTAGCTTTATTGCAGGCAGATCACTTCTCTTGGATTCTCTTCCTCATAGTATTTCATCTATTGTTTCGTCTGAATGTTCTTGTGCTTCAAACAATGGTAATGAAGGCTCTAGGTCTGCGTGTATGGGGTAAGCCTATTGGCTTGGGTTTAGTTTCTGTCTTCGCTGTCTGTTGTTTCTTTGCTTGTTTTTGCTTCTTATGGTTTTATTTTCAAAAAACATATTACCAAACAATTGTTTTTCATTCCTTACCTATTGATATCTTCTTAAACTCATTAAGCAAGCATCTCCTAATTTTAGTTGGGGATGATTATAGAATTGGACTGGTTAGGAACCCAAACCTTAAGATGTAAACATAAATTTTAAAAAAATTATTAAAGTTGCGCAAAGGTTTGAGTTTCAACTCAGTTGAAAATTGGATTAACAGATTGAAAGTTGAAACTCATTTGCTTATTAGGTACATTCTAAAAATTTAAATTTATGTGTAATATGAATTTTAAGTTTGAATTTTGAGTCAAATATTTTTACGTTTGAGGTTTGATTTAAGTCTAATTTTTTAAATACAATCCAAGTCTTATTTCATCTAAATCATAATTTAATTAATTGATTAAATACAATCCAAGTCTAATTTCGATTAAATCATAATTTAATTCATTGGTGGCTATTTTTATCAAGAGTTCTAGAAAGTTTATTACAGGCGACTAATAAATAGAAGTTTAACTTAAGCTCTGGCAGTCACCTAAGTCAAGCGAAACTGCTAAAGGCCCATGTCCCATCATCAACCTTGGAAATATTGTTCATGTATCATTGTTTACAGATGAGAATCATTATGTCTCGTGTTACATTAAAATTAAGGGAAAATAAGAGGAACTCTGTTTTCACATTCAAAGGGGACATGCTTTAGCTGTCGTAACTAGATTATGGTAATAATGGGGTTGAAAGTTGAAACTCTTGCTTGCAACCCTGTTAAACTTTTAACATTTTATCCTAAAACAGCTCCAGGTCGTCGGCCTCACCAGGAACAATTCATTGGATGGCGTCCACGCCCCAAGGGTGGGTGAAACTCAACACAGACGGGATGAGCAAAACCAACCCCCTCTTGGCCTTTGTTGGTGGACTAATCCGGGACAATACCAGAGCCTAGCTTGGAGGATTTGTTCACAACCTGGGTTGGTGTTCGTCCTTCACCGCCGAGCTGTGGGGTGTTTTTTCAGGCTTGCATCTGACTTGGGACCTGGGTTATCGAAGTATGGTGTTGAAACTTGACTCTCAAGTAGCGCTGAGTGCTTTCTCAGACCCCGCATCCCGCACTCAATCATCTGATTCACTCATCTTTGGCATTAACGAACTATTCAATCGCAACTGAACAGTCCTCTCCCGTCACACCTACAGGGAAGAAAATAGGAGCGCCGATTGGTTAGCGAATTTTGCTGCTCATCTTGACCTAGGGATCACTACTTTTGTAACTGTACCCTTGGGTATCTTTCGATCCTCCTTGAAGATATTGCTGGGACTAGCTTCTCACAACTTGTCGTGTAATTGCTACTTTTCCTTCTATGCAAAAAAAAAAAAAAAAAACACATGGTCCCAGTGAATTGGATGGTCAAGCATAATGTCCAGTTCATGTTTGACACAATTTAAGGAATACCAATCACAGAACATGCCGCAGACAAAATGTTCTGTCGAGGCTCGAGCTTTTTCCATGTCTTTGGGTTCGCAACCATACGTTCAAAGGTGCCATTTTAATATGCTTTTTAGGTTAAATATACCAAGACTCCTCTTGGTTTTTTCACTTTATTCTTTAAATTTTAAAATTTATCAAATACGTTTATGTATTTGTCTGTTGATTTCAAAGAGTTTCCTCAGTCAGCATAAAATATTTTTCGTATGAAACATAAAACACATTATATTTAACTCAAGTAGTATTATTAAGGTTCTATCATTAAGGTTTCGTTGATTAGTATACTATTACCAGAACTCAAATTCATGTCGTCGGAGCTAGAGGGAGTTGCTTAAAACGCAATTATCTGTAGAGTATTTTCTCATGTTAATGGATGCAGTTGGGAAAGGGTTACTGTTGATACCCGAGAGCAATTCAACTCTCGTTTCTTTCAGTTCATTTTATCAGTTCATTAGAGAGGTGCGGATTGGTCCAATCCCCAGGCAAGTACACAGTGCACCTGGATAACAAAGTCCCATATCTTCAATTTCAACCACTGCTGAAGTTACATAAAAGAGTAACAAATACTGGTAATAAAAGAACATTGCAAGGCAAAATCATTAAATACAAAATGGTTGATTTCTTTCTACAAACATAAATAAACATTACGAGTACCTTGAAAATTAGAGGAATCTGAATTCTGAACCTCTACATGTTTCCACAAGTTTTTCTCTGATTCAAGTAATCATTTATCCAACAACCGTACCTTAATCTAACTTCATCACCTTGTTCACAGACATTTATTGATCCTCATTATTCATCATTCTTCCAGTTTGTTGAATCAATTGCTGGTACTGAAATGCCTGATTATATACAAGTGAGCAAATTTTTACTCGGACTTCGTTCTGTGAGATGTTCAACCTTGAAAAACCTAACATCTGGTGTCCCGTCAGCCCCTGAACGACCTTAGCTGCAACAGCAAATAGGTTGTGTATATCTTTTCCTGTCATTGCATTGTTCTTGTCAGTTTGCACTTGGAAATGAAGATGGTATCTGTGTAGTTTAGACGACAAAGCTTCAATAGCTCTGCTGACTGTTGTTTCAAGACAGGATTACAACCACTCTGAATAACAAGTAGCAGTTTTGCGGCAAGACCGGCATTCACAGCAACTGCTGAACATTCCTCAGGAGCAAGATTGCACACAGACCACAAAACTGACAAAGCATATTGTGTGCAAGTCTCAGAAACTCTCATCAATAGCCTCACCATATTCGGTATTGTGTTTGAAGTATTTTTCAAGGCTAATATTCCCTCAGCAGTAGAAGACAAACTATCCAATATGAATAGTGTCAATTCCAAGCAATCAGGATCAAGTGAAGGTATCAGTTCCACCAATTGAGGAACAGCTCCAACAGTCACCATCAAGCTCCTAACTTCTTTGAGTAAGCATATTGATCTGAGAAGGCTTAGACCTAGCAGAACACCATTGGTGTGTCTCTTATCCTTCACCAGCCTCATCAACCCAACCACTAGACTATGACTCGAGAAAAGTTCAGCTCGAAAATCCTTTGCTTGGACCAATTTATCTATCAACTTAGCGCAATTGATCTTTGTCTCAATGGAACCTTCGTTCAATATATCCACCACTAGCGAAATTTTAGGAGGATGCATCAAATTGGATTTGGATTCCGAATCTAGAGTCAAATTTGCAAGAATTCCAATTGCCTCAGACCCAACAGCGTGGGTTGTGAATGGACCTAGTAAAGATGAAATTACTGCAACCCCGCCTTCATCAATCACTGCCTTCCTAGCAGTGGCATGAGCTGCTACAACCCGTTGCAGCTCCTTCAGGGCCTGGACTCTAGCTTGACCCTTCACTTTCTTCAGTGTCTCAATAAGTTCAGTTGCCCTGCCCTGTACATCTTCAGCTCTCTTCTTCATGAGCAAATACTTTTGAGAAAACCATGTATAAATCAAATGGTAGAGGGTCCTATTTGGAGTAACTGAATCATCCCAGAGCTCTTGCATTGTGGTGGGGCAAGTATAATGCCCCAAGCTGAACCATTTGAGAATATTGGACCTCTCATAGGTTTGACCAGTACAAAGGGTTACAGGATCTTCCATGGGCTCTAAGGAGATGGGACAGATAAACACTGAAGGAATTTCTGACAAATCGAGCTCCTCAATCATGTTCTTAAGATCCAATTTCTCACCCACACCAGCACCAACAACTCCACCACCAACACCACCCAAGATTCCATCTTTCACAGCTGTTTCCAGATCTAGAACTTGCCCATTAGCCCCATCCCCCTTAGAGGGCTGAAACATAGGCATCTTTGGAACCTCCTCAAAGTAGAACCAAAAAACCCAGTAACAAACAAGCACTATAACAAAAACCCTTCTCCCCACAATCACTGCACAGACAAACACTCCTCAAGGCACATTACATCTAGGTGGCACACGAGAGATGTTAAAAGAGTAAAAGATAAAGATAAGGAGAAAATGAATCTTTCTCACTCACTCATTGACAATCGCAAGCAACAAACAATTCCCTCTTTTTATTGCAGCACACACATCCACATCTCCTCCCTGTTACTTTCCCTTTGCTTTATCTGATCCCTTTCTGTGGTCAAAAGACTCAATGCTATCATAATAACACACATCATAACCATATAATCAAGCTCCTCACACTTCTTGTTGAAGCCTCAAAAATGGGTCAAAATTATCAAACCACCAAAAGTAACCAAAGCAGTAATAAGGTTACACAAACACAGCAGGTGTTTAAAACAACACCAGATTGTGAAATAAAAATGGAGGAACAGTTCCTGAGAGAAATGGAGGAGAACCAAAATCACGAAAAAGAATCAGGAACAAGTATCAAAAAGAGACGCCATACCAGCAGAGTAACAAGAAAAGAAGCACGGAAGAGGGGGGGAGAGTTGAGCACACCTGAAGGCTTTCCTTTCCCTGCTACTACTTTTTTTCTTTTTAATGGCTACAGTTTTTCCGAGAGAGAGTGATTGAAAGCTACATGAAAATAATAAAAATTGAAAATAAGTACATCTGTTCATTACAAATAAATGTAAATTTGAAAATTATATTAAAGAAGTGATTAAAATATTTATGCATTTATTCATGACAGAGAGAGAGTGATTAAATACTTTATTTTATGATGAATTAACTTTTTGTCAAAAATAGGAAATTTGACGGTCAAAACTCTGTTTTGAACATAGAAAGAATCTTTTCTTAGATTCACAAGTGACGGTCGGAGTAGGTTAAGTACAAAGGGACAAACTCGTCTTTTAACACAAAAATAGACCACCCGCACGAATCTTAAAAAAATTAAATAAATAAATAATTGTCAAACAATGACCGGTCCATTTTCAATTTCACTCGATTCCACCAAACCCTCCGCGATGACGCCGGCACCTATTGCTGTACCCAAATAAGCCCAAATATAATTAATTTTAAAAAAGTTCGGTATTATACAATAATTTTTTTATATTTAGAAGGAGATTATTTTTTAATATGAACTTAGACTCTTATGATATTAGTTAATTTTAAAAAATTGGTATAAATTAAATTAAAATACTATTTTTATTAATGTAACTAATTAATTTAAGAGATGAAAAATTCAAGAGCATTTAATCCTTTGAAATTTTTTAATTTAATAATCAATTTTTAAAATTTACATAAAAATATTAGTTTTAGTAATTTGACTAATAAATGAATATCTATATAGTATTTAATAGACTCATCAACCAACCCATTAATTATAACCTAGTAGAGTTCTCATTGAAATGCAAAATTAGAAGAAATTTAAAATTACGCAAACAAATAGAAAGACTTAATAAATTCATCATATTAATCAAATAATTTTTTTAACTTATATATACAAAATTTAAAAAATTAATCAATAAATTAAAGTTTTAAAATTTTTGATATTGAATTAAAAGATGAAATAATTTTAGATTAATTTAATAATCAAGCTTTATTTAAATTTCAAAATCGAAATTTCACCTTCAAGCTTCTGTTTAGTGGTTAATTTAAAATATTAAAGTATCGGGAAATGGGCCACGGTGTAAAATAAGTGAAATTTTTATAAGTGGGAGTAAAGTGTCAGTTTGACCAGAACAGAGTTCTGTTTTTTCTGCTTTGACTGTACGTTGTCTAGATTTGGGCAAGGTAAGGTATGGTCTACGTCTCACTTTTCTTGATTTCCCTTTTTAGCCTTTGACTGCCTTTTGCCTTCCCCACTTCACTTGCCACACCCGCTCTGTGCTTTCATGATGTGAGTCTCATCCACCAATGCCACCCTTCCACGTCACTTCCTGCCCTTCCTCAGTACGACCTCTCTGTTTGTTGTCTGTCCAAATGAATCGCTGGCTTCGTCTCTAAGCACAGTTGTAGGCGTAGGATTTTAGTAACGTGATCCACTAACTTAATAAGTTATTTTAATGGGGCTGTATTATTCAATAATCATGATGAGATAATTAAAATAAACAAAATTACGATTAATTACATAACGTATAGTTTAAAGGGTAATGCATTATGCAATGCAATTGATCGTGAAACATTTTGACACATGAAGTCCCAAGACACTATAAACTAATCTATGATGTATTTGTTTGATTCAACTCCAGACTGGATCAATAGGTCTTTGATTGTGATTAAGGAGGTCAGATTCACTCATAATTTAATAGCCTTCTCACGTTCTTTTATAGACGGAATAGTGTGGCTCTGTCTTTCCCAATGTTCATATCATTATGTGTAGACATAGTTTTCAATAAATTGAAAGAAATCAAATTATACTTCAATCATTTTCTTTTGCCGAAAGAGATGTGTACACATGCATATGATAATGATGAACTCGCGGGGTTGGCAGGGAAGAGAGTTTTCCTATGTTAATTACTCTAATTAAAGTTCCATAAACTTGAATACTACCCATTTAGGCATTCCAATGTAGGAAATTTTTCATTTTTTTGGAAGTTAAAAAAATATATTAATGAAAGATGGTTGCTCAAGCATGTCTATAAAAGGATACAATGCAAGGGTCATTAACTAAGACATAACCTAAGAAAAAACCAAAGAATTGGTTGTGATTTTCTACCGGGTGAGCATAAAATAGAAAACAATGTTTTAAAAGCAGAAATAAAAGTTAAATCAATAAATCAAAATATGAAAGATTTAAAAGAAATAAAATTTAAAAATTTAAAAATTAATTAAAGAAACTATTCTTAAAAGCTGATAAATAAAAATTGATCAGTTTATTTTAATTTATAAAAACTAGCCGATTAATTAATAATCTAAATCGATTTTTAATGATAAAAATTATTAAATTAAATCAAAGTGAAAAAGTAAAAAACGGAACTAAAAAAATTAATCAGTTTAAAATTTTTATAATTCTTTTTTAAAAATATTAATATAAATAGTTGTGACATTTGATCCACAATTTCCTTTCGAAGGGAGGTGCTAACTGCTAAGAGAGCCATATGATTTTCCATCAACGAAAATGGATTGGTGCCTCTGAAGAGTTGAAAACAAGAAAAGTTTGTGAACTAGTTCGAAGGATGTAGAGTCTATTTCATTTAATCCTCAACTGATTCATTCGATTGATAGGAAGGGAGATTGCTTCCCATATTGGAAAGATGCCTGGACATTTGAAGTGGTGACTGTCATCGCTTGTCGTAGGACCTTTGCTTCAGCACCTAATAGCTCTAATGAACATGCGAATTTGCAGAGGATCAAATGTGTCTCACAGGTCATGTCAGAAGAAGGCATGCATGCCTCACAGTTGTTCTTTATCCATTTAACTCACATAATTTATATATGTTAGCAAAGCAATATCTTATTCATATTCCTTATGAATTCAATATCTAGGCCATCTTTTGTTTTAAACTGACAAATCTCATTCTATTTCACTTTTACCTTGGTAGCATTGCACTAATCACAAATCTATTAAAAAATTTTCATTTTCCTTTCCATTATCTTTATAATTGACATAGGGATCACAATATAAATACTCTAATAAATATGTAATTCATTGATTACCGAGGTGAGGGAATGCAATCTTCCTACAAAAGATAAAAGAGTTTGTTGTTCTGACTGTTTGGTTTTCTTTCCAACTATATATTGTAGTAACGGTTAGCAGCCTTATCAGTCAATCTTGCTCAGACTATAAGGATCCTAAATATTTAATGGGCAGTATGCCTTCTTCGAGCCTAATGTAACTCATCAAGTATAAGGATTTCAATAGGGTACCTTTGGAGCAGAAAATATAGCTTTTGCTTGGAATGATAGATAAGTATGACATTCACTTGAAGTTTTGCAAAGTGGTGGTGAAGCAGAATATAAGGGTCACATTAGCTTTGCAATATCATTAGCGAAGAATAAATTGAAAAGGTTCAAAAGTTTCACACTTAGTATGGTACTTGAATACTTTAAAGGTTGCAATGTTTATTGACATGAGTGATAGTAATACCTCCAAGCAAATTGAAAAAAAGGTAAGGATAAAATCGTAGAATGTTTGTGCGTATCTGACTATGCAAGCAATATCAAGCCACATAAGAAACTCGTGTACCTTCTCTTCCTCCCACTTTGCCAGGAATTCTTGTGCAAGATTACACTTGTAACCACCACCTAGACATGTGGGTACTTTAGTGTACCCTGCCAATTCATCCCACACCACCCTCAATCGTCCAAAGTGTGATGAGACGCTACCTCCTTACTGCTTGCAATTTGCTATAGCCTCCTTTAATTGATGCACTCTCACAACATTCCCTATTGAGAATCTCTCCTTGAGATCATCCCATACATCTTTTACATTATCCATGTAAATAAGCGTTGATCTCACTGCTGGATCAATAGGGATTTTTTTTTTTTTGCTATCCATAGAATAAGGGAAGATTTAGGATGATTATTTGATAACCTAACCAACTTATTCCTAATGATAGTGTGAGAGATGTTTGTAAAGAGTTTCATACAAGATTTATTTAAGAAGACACTAGAGTTGTTTCTTAATCAAATGATTGCATCCTTAGAATATGGCTTGGGGTTATAGCCTGATAAGTTTATCCTTGATTGAGGAGAACCCTCTGGAATTGATGAAGAGCCAATTTCAGGTTTTCCCTAAAATGATTACTTCCTCTTTGACATCTTTGACAAACTTAACAACAAGACTTTTGAGTTTTGAAGTTTATTTAGAGGAAATTGAGGATGTCAGTTATCAAACCAAAACTTATTGCTCCTTCCATTACCTATCACGATGCTATTCATGTTTATACTTATGTTATCTCTCAAGTTCAGTATATGTTTAATGTAAATCCCACAAAGGAAATAAAACAACTAGTATTAACTAATCAACCCTGCTGCCTAGTCCATAAAACTATTAAACATAGGGGTATAAATAGTAGATACCAGTGGGAAATTCTAACACCAACCGAAAAACAAGTTTCTTCTTCATATTTCTCTCCATTTTTCAAGCTAATAAATGTATAAATGTACCATTTTTCTTCTGAAAGTGAAACTTCTCTTAAGTATTCCCTCATTTTGTTTGTTTTGCAATAAATTGTCAGAAAATTGTGAAGGTTAACAACCTCAAAATCTCTATTATGCCTTTTATTGTAATTTTTAGCCACCCGACACTTATTTATAGTTGAATTGTATGTTGTAATTATTTGGGACAATAAATTGAAGTCGTTGAAAGAGATAAAATTGGGGAAAAGTTGAAAAAGAGAAAAGAAGAGAAGGTAGGAGAAGAAGAGAAGGTGAAGAAGATGACAATTTTTGGAAAATTTAAGTTGTATTAAGGGGCAAAACAAGAAATCACTACAAGAGTTAAGGCATTCAGTGACAATTTTTTTATGACTAACTATTGTTTCGTCACAAATACTAGGTTTTTTGTGACAAGACAATTGATTGACACTATTGTTTAGATTAACTGTGATGATTTATTTTTTTGTCACTAATACAATAGTAATTGTGACAATTTAGTATCTTTCACAATT
>JAOQMP010000208.1:31657888-31672136 GCA_027563575.1 Erythroxylum pedicellare | reverse complement strand
GTTCACCAGATTACACACACATACCACATATTTAACATATATTCATTCAAATCATATATACACCCCAGATATTCGCACAACATGATATATCATATAATCTCACTATCCACATAGCCAAGTATAACAAATAGATCATAACAATTTATCATTCATTTCAGATTTGCAAATCATTTAAAGAAAATTCAATCTTATAATGATATATGCATGAGACTCACATTCTTTTTTATTGTTGTGACCGAGTGCCTATCACAAACTTATACATATACTGGCCCATAGGGCTCAGTCAAACGGAATCACGAAGTATAGCTCTACGTGCAAAATCAGAAATCACGGAGCAAAGCTCTACGTGGAAGCGCTTCATACTGACAACTCAAGTCACAACGCCTTTATCCAAGCATGCATTTTATAAAATGCAACAATTTCTGAATATCTCATATATCACAGTCATCGGACCTAAGTCCGGCATTCAACTTTCGTTGAGAATCAAATGTCAAATTCATAACAATTCAAAACACTCCCAATAGATGTCCAACTATTAAATTCCTCGGACCTCAGGTCTGGAATCCAGAAACAATTCCTATTCAACTTTCCTTGTCCTTTAAGATGCTTCAAGGACTCATGGTCAGTGTGGATGACAAACTCCTTCAGCCACAATTAATGTTGCCATGTTTCGAGCACTCTCACTAAAGCATACAATTCTTTATCATAAGTAGAATAGTTTAGAGTTGCTCCATTAAACTTTTCACTAAAATATGCCAAAGAACGTTTCTCCGTAATTTTGTTGATTGCTTAAGACGTTTCTCCGTAATTTTGTTAATTGCTCTACAGTCCATGCACATCTTCCAACTTCCATCTTTCTTTGGCACTAGTATCACAGGAACAACACATGGACTCATACTCTCCCTGACATGGTCTTTAGCCATAAGCTCTTCCATTTGTCTTTGTAATTCCTTAGTCTCTTCAAGGTTACTGCAATATGCTGGCCTATTAGGCAATGAAACTCCAGGCACCAAATCAATCTGATGCTCAATCCTTTTGATGGGCGACAAACCTTTTGGAAGTTCCTCTGGAAAAATATCACTATATTTCTTCAAAAGAGATTTAGCAATAGAGGGCAAAGAATCATCAAGGTTAGCAGCACTAAAACAAGTTTCCTTGTACATTAACATTACAAGTGATTTTTTTTCATGACAAGCATCTCTAAAATCTCTTCCTCTCACATATAAGCTCACTTTCTTATCTCTATTGCATTCAGTGTTTCCCTTTCCCCTCTCACTCTCTCTAATTTTTAAATTCTCACTCTCACTCATTTTTTCCTTTTCCCCGATGTGTTTGTTTAACTCGTCTCTCTTTGCTTTTTTTTGACTCCTCTAGTTGTCTAAGCTTCAGTTGATCTTCGTATACGTATTTAGGAGACAATGGCTTGAGGGTGACATTACGTGAGATCTTACGGTCATACTCCCAAGGTCAACCCAAAAGTATGTGACCTGCTTGCATCGGAATCACATCACATAAAACCTCATCAGAATACTTGACAATAATAAATGGCACAACCACCTACTTAGTCACTTTGACCTTACCACAATCATTCAACCACTGTAGCCTGTACAACCTTGAGTGTTTCAATAACAACAATCTACGCTTTTCCACCAAATAAGTGCTAGCAGCATTAGTATAGCTACCTCCATCAATAACTAGACTGCATACCTTCCTACCTACATTGCATCTAGTATGAAAAATATTTTCCCACTGTTCTTCTGGAGCATCATACTTAGCCTGCAAATTTAAATCTCTTTTTGAAACTAGTAAGTCTCCATGCTCTGGATATTCTACATCATTTGCATTGTCCAACAGTGGCCTTTCTGGATCTGCTTCCTCTCCATCTATTTCAACAACCCCCATCATCTTTTATGATCATAGCTCTCTTGTTAGGATATTGAGAAGCTATGTGGCCATATCCTTGACGTTTGAAACATTTAGTTTTGCTGCTATTATCCACTGGAGTGGTTTCTTTGTTCTTCTAAAAAATTCCGCTCTTTTCTTTAAGACTGTACTTGCCTTTCCTAGATTTTGGCGTAAACCTATCATCTTTGAAATTTGATGAATTCCTCTCTTCACTACTTCCCTTATATCCTGATTTCCAAGGCGATCCACCATTATTACTGAATTGAGACTATTTAGCTAATTTTTTGTAACTAAGTTATTTCTCCACTTTCATGGCAACACTAACCATATCTTCAATCTCTATATAATGTTCTAGCTCAACTGTGTCGGCAATCTCTATTCAGCCCACACAAGAATCTAGCCATAGTAACCTCTCGGACTTCTACAACATCTGCCCTGATCATATCCATTTTAATTTCTTTCTGGTACTCTTCATCTTAGTCACCTGTTTTAAGTTTTAGAGTCTTTGGTGTAATTCCCTGTAATAATGACTAGGAACAAATCTTGCTCTCATGACAACCTTCATTTCATCCCAAGTTCAGATAGGTCTCTCGCTATTTCTTCTTCTATTAATTTAAACCTGATCCCACCAAATTATGGCATAGTCTGTAAATTATACAGCTATTAATTTGACCTTCTTTTCTTCTTAATAGTGATGAAAATCAAACACAAACTCCACCTTTTTTTCCGACCCCAAATATTGGTCTAGATTACTTAAACCTTGAAAAGAAGATATCTTCATTTTTATACTGCTCAGGTTTCTATCAACTTCTTCCCTAGCTCTCGGTTCTCTTCTAAGCATGCCACCTCTTCTTCGACCTCTTGTCGCATACTCCCTAGTTTGATATCTATCCCACTCTTCCATTTTTGTTTTAGTTTCAACATCCTCAAATTTAGGTTGGTTGGTCGGCGGTGGTGTTGATCGACCTCGTTTCAGGGCCTCTAAGCGTTCTAACCTCTCTCCATAGCTTTCAAATGCAAGATTCAATCGGGCCATTTGTTCTTGTAAAGCCTTTAAAGTTATGGCTAGGTCTTCTGAATCCCTTTCGTCATCTGCCTTAGACATTACAAAATAAGAAGAAAAACAAGTGTAATAATATTAGTTAAAAAGAAACCTCACTTACTCCCTTACGTGTTTCACTCGAATAGATGATGATTCACTCGTATTTCGCTCCTTTTTTGGCTTTTTCTTTTGATGTAAATCACTCTTGCCTTTTACCACTCTTGATTTTTTCCCGAAATTCTTTGCCAACCAAAATTCCAAACAAATCAAGGACAATCAAATTGAAAGTGACACTCTTACAAAAGAAAATTTAAAGAAATCAAAATGAAGCAATAAGAGAGCAATGAAAAGTAACACGTAGGGTCAAGATCCAAATAAATTCAAAGGATCGAAGGAGAAATTTTGTAATAGGAATTAGCTTTTCAAAGTTTCGTTGTTCAAGTTTCGAGAATTTCAATTTCAATTCAAGCAATAATGCAATATAACTTCTAGCAATCCACACAATTTTTTCTATTAATTACCAAACTACACAAATTCCAACAAACTTCTTTCGTTAACAACTTACAATTGTAGCCACACTTCAAGATGAACTATCCACAATCTCAGCAAATTACAATCAACGAGTCATCAAAGTACTTTTTTTAGACCTTTTTTTTATTTTTTCAAATTTTTAAGATGTTTTTTTCGATTTTATTTTGGATTCTTTAAACCTTTTTTTACAAGAACAATCTTAACAAAAACTAACTGCAAACACAACATGAGGTATGAATCGAAATAAAATTACAAAACAAGAACAACGAAGATGATGTTAACAAACGACAATGGAATGATAACGATAAAACAAGGAGCAAAATAAACAGTAGAAGGGAAACAAGGACAAAAGTAAATAGAAAATTGAAACAGAAAAGAAACAAGAAAAGCAAATGAAGACAATAAGAACAATGGATAGGAACCTGAAACTGAGCCAATGCTCTGGTACCAAATAATGCGGAACCCCTACAATCGACTCGATTAGGAACCCCTTGATCAATCGGATCAAAACCTCAACCCAAGAATTCAAAGTTGTCAAAAGATCCTTCAACGTCTTGACCCAAGATTAAAAATGCAATCAGAAACCAAAACACACAAAGATATCAAAAGAACACCACAAACAATCTGACCAATTACTTGATAAGTTCATAAAATCGGTTTGTATAGAATTTCAGGATTGAATCCCTCACAAAGTGACCTAAAACTATTCTCAATGTAATTTGAATAGGAAGTGCATAAAACCACCCTTTTTAAGTCTCAAAAAGTGGGCCTAAAAACGAAAAGCCTAACTAGGAAAAATGAAAAGCCAATTAGGAATTCTTAACAATTTCTAACAGAACATCCTTTAGTAAATCGAGCATATCTTGGGCTACAAACCCCCGATTAAGGCAAATCTTATACCATTGGAAATCTAAGACAAAAATCTACATCTTTCTTGTTGATCAGTTAGACTTATTCAGCCTGAATCAATGTAAGAATTTTGTCCCAATTCAGAACACGTGAATAGCATTACTGCCTTGATGTTATTGTTTGTAACTTGATCTCCAAAGGTCTTTTCTTCATCAACCATGGTACATATAAGCCTGCCAAAAGCTTCTCGAAGCCTCTTAGCATTAGCACAAGTAATCAGCCTTTTTGGCATGATCAATGGGTCATCCGATAGTTGACTTGTCTTTCAACTCTCTCTTGAGCTCACACCAGATGTTGGTGAGGTACAACTAGTTTCAGTTAGACTATATTTTTGGTATTAGGATCTTGGGGATCTTAACTACTTTCTTGGCTTTGAGGTGACTTATTTGCCTACTAGAATTGTGCTTTCTCAAACGAAGTTTGTTAATGAGTTGCTCTTTATCACCAATTCTTTCATTAAGATATTTGTTTCTACTCCTCTTCTTTTAAATCTCAAGCTCTCTGTTGATTCTGGAGATCCAGTTTCTGATCCTACCTATTATTAGAACCATCATTGGTAAGCTTAATTTTCTTATTCACACTAAGCCTAACATATCATATGTTGTGTAGAACCTTAGTCAATTTATGCAGGCTCCTAGAGAACCTTAACTTTTAGCTTTGGAACATGTTCTTAAATATCTTAAAAGGCACTATCCATCAAGATATTCATTTGATGGCTGCAGACCAGTTACATATTCAGGCTTTCAGTGATTCAGACTTGGTTGCATATCCTACTACCAGGAAGTCTATCACCAGCTATTTGGTTCTTTTTGGTAATTCTACCATCGGTTGGAAGTCCAAAAAGCATAGCACTGTATCAAGATCTTCTGTTGAGGCTGAACACAGAGCCATGGCTTACGCAACATCTGAAATTACTTAGCTTGTAAGGCTACTTTTTGAATTAGGGGTGCAAAATTTGAAACTTGTTACTTTGCATTGTGACGATCAATCTGTTCTTCATATTGCCTGAAATCCAATATTTCGTGAACGAACCAAGAACATCGAATTGGATTGTCATTTTACTCAAGAAAAAGTGCTTAAAGGTTTGATTCAAGTAACTTATTGACCTACGAGACAACAACTAGCAGATATTTTGACTAAGGCACTCCCTTCTTATCAGCATAAAGATCTCATGCTCAAAGCTGAGCATGTATGATGTTCAATTGGTGTTGGAGGATACACGTCAGTAAATGCCAACTAATTTATAGAATTAGTAAGTTACGATTTCTGGGCATTTTATTAGAAGGATATAGTTTCTGTATATATGAAACATTATGTACAGAATACAATAATATTCTTTATGTTTCTCTTCTATTCCTTTCATGCTCTTCATCAAAACATAATAATGAAGACAGAAGTTTCATCACCTTTTTGACACAATATGAACTTTTCAGATTTATTGATTCATACCCAAAATGGAAAAGTAGCTAAAAAATTTGCAACTCTTTGTAAGAACAATTTCAACATTGATATCTATAATAATCAAATAAAGTTATTAAACAAAATTAAGTTAAAAAATAAAGAAGGTTTTGTCACTACCGTAAGAAAGTTAAGATATAATCTCATTTCACGCTTTGTTCAGATTAAATTAAAATTTTCATTATTTTTTGAAAATTGTGATTACTTTAATTTTATAATATAATTAATTTATTAACAAAAGATTAATCATTAATCATGTTTTATTTTAAAGTTTAATTTTTCTTTTCATGACTCATTTATAAAATTAAACTTCGAAATAGGTGAATATGAGGATATCATGAAAACATAAGTGTTCCACCTTTAATAATATATATACTAATGAATTAAGAAAATTCTACAAATAGTGTAAAGAGAGGTATCCAAAAGTATTAGTTCGTATAAAGTTTACAACTATTTATAATATAGTTTCGACCTTTTAATAATTTAATTTAATAAGAATTTGATTAGAATTATAATTAATTTTAATCAAATACCAATTAGTTGAGAGTAAAATCTAATATTCAATATTAGTCCATATTTATCAAACAAATTAAATTGTATTTTTCTCTTTGTGTGTAACTTAGGAGGTTACTAAATATGTTAGTAATGTATAAATTACAATCTTGAATAATATTTGAGTTTAGATAAATTAAACTCCATTAATTTTTTATTTTTAATTAAATTATTTAAATTTATAAACTAAAATTAGTATCTAACAACATATTATGACCACAAATAATTTCTTGATGTAAGATCATATTAGTTTTATGAGGACAATAATTAATTATTTTAATAATATTTTAAAATTATTTTTAAAGTTTCTTTTCACATAAATAAGAATTTCTTAAATCAATTCTAATCAAAGTAACAAAACAATCTTCCTAATTATTTAGAGTTATAAATCATATATTAATCATTAAAACACTTTCGTATAGTCTATACCATGTCTATCAATTATCAATCAAATTATCCTTTATTATAATAAGTACTAAATTATATTAAAATAATATGATTAATCATATATGAGATAATTTAACGATCACCAATTTCAATGATTATTTATATAATCATAACGAGTATTTTTATCATATAAGTAATATTTTATATAAAATTATAATGTTGGATCAAGCAATGTTCTATATGATTGCCTTCTGCTTGTTAAGTAGGTGTATGCCACCAAATAACAAGTCCTTTTCAATTATAAGAAAAATGACGTCTTTGACTGCAAATGATTAGTTAGTTAATTTGGAAAGGTGTTAATAATCCTATAAGCATTCAAGCAGGAAAACCAAATTGGTTTCGATCGAGTTTGTTAAAAAAGTCATTTTTGGATAAATTTTTCTGCAAGTGCTTTTCATCCAGTTTTGGGTTGGGTGGGCGCTGCTCATGCTTATTCAGTAGGGACTTCTTTAAGAAAGCAGGTAAGGTATTCCTGCTCATTTAATAAGGCATGAAGTTGTTATTAAGTATTGCTTACAACGTCATTGAACATTAAACAAATGTAAGTCCTTTGAAATAGAATTACTAATTATACAACGAGGAATCTAAATCGAAAGTCTCCACTTTTAAGTTATGAAACATTTTAGCAATCTGTTGCTAATAATTTAACGTTAAAAGAGAAGATATCCATATTTTCCAATACTTATTCTAAAGGAAGCTTAGTTTTGGAGAAGAATCAACAAGTTTACAAAGACATGTTCCCATATCTATTCAAGTTAATATAGATATATATAGGTTGCGCTATTAATTAAAGACAAGGACCACAGATTTGTTACCGCAAGAAGTTCCAGTAATATATGAATCAGGCACTTTCCAATCATCAAATTAACCACAGACCCTTAGATATTGCACCTTATATTTTATCCTAATTTTGAAGGTATGATACTTCAAATAGCTAACATATAGAGAAGCTTGGATTCTCATCTATGAGTTCTTTGCAATTGTCGACTTTAACCAGCTTGCAAGTTCCCTTTGCTTTTAACCTCTTCCATAGACACGAAGTCGCAAGCATCCATTTAAGTAGTAGTTTAATGATTTCACATGTACGCGTTCCACTTGCTACAACTGCAAAAGACTCACCTCCAGTAAATTCAACCAAATCTCAGCTAAACTTACTTGTCAGTTTGCTCTATGCTGCCTATTTCTATTGCTTTGCACAATTGAATATAAGATCCTTTGCAGTGTGTGTATTTATAGGAAACTGCTGATCAAATTCTTTTGCAGTTAATCCCCAGGTCAGAGAAAATGGCTGCCAAGAAGTCTAGCAAGCACACCAATCTTCCCAAGTTTGTGAAAACACCAATTAAGATCTTGTTCATGGCCAGGAACTTGTTCGTTAAAGGCATGAATGAATGTTCCCAACATCTTGGAGGCGCCGCCTTCGGTTGTCCGACTGGTCACCTCAACGATATTAGTCGGAGTTCAAGCGTCAGTTCCTCAAAATCAAGCAACCGTGACGATGATTACAGGGAACTTGTCAAAGCCGCCGTCTCCAAGCAGGTGGTTGAGTGGGATAATCCTAAACGACAGCAATCTCGAAAGTCGGCAAGAAAGGTTGGTAGGACTCTTAGTGTGGGTTTTCCAATCATTGATGAAGAGAAATCTTGTCATTTCGAAGATGATGTGAAGGTCAACGTCAATGGCTTTGCAAGAAGCAGAAGCTACGCTGTTCACAGAAGCACTGTTGGAATCGTTGACGTCGGGTGAGAAAGAGAACAAAGAAAGCTTTGTTTCATAATCTCTTCTTTTTTGTTTTTGTTTTCTTGTTAGAACTTATCCTATGTGTTTCAGCAATTGATATTTATCGGTAAATATGTTCTTACTCCTCGTTCTAGTTAGCATTCGAAGAATACAGACCAATTGGGAGTATCTGTTGGGAACTCAGAAGCATATCCGACTACCAAATGTCGGGAGTTTTAACCGAACCAGTTTGATTGAAACCTATCGTAAGGATTAGGCTACAGCCTTCATAGAAACTCCACAACTAGGAACATCAATAGCAATTTCAGAAGTACTATAAATCAGCTCACTAATATCAATTTCCATATCCAAATAGAAATCCGGGATTGTACATGGATACCTTCACTGATGGTAAGTATGCACATTTTCAGATAATCCCTCGGTTCTTGTATGCCGTTAATATGGAAGAAAGTGATCTGTGGCAGGTTATATATCCCTACTACTCTTTTGAGGTATCCGTAAAAATATTATGACTTGGGAAATGGGAAGTCAAGTTTGTTGCTTGCAAGGTCTGGATTCATTTTCATTTCTGAATAATTT
Organism: Erythroxylum pedicellare; assembly: GCA_027563575.1. Classification (NCBI taxonomy): domain Eukaryota; kingdom Viridiplantae; phylum Streptophyta; class Magnoliopsida; order Malpighiales; family Erythroxylaceae; genus Erythroxylum; species Erythroxylum pedicellare. Next base: position 31,662,973 of record JAOQMP010000208.1, on the reverse strand, counting down.
TGTATATTCTAAAGTTGGATGGTTAGACATTAGTTGGAGGCCTTTTAAGTACATAATTGCCTCTTCAAAAGAGTAGTTAATGCAGTGTTTATTTTTGTAAGTAGTTGCTATGTGACTTTTTTTTTTTAGTATTCATGATTATCCTTCATAACGACCACATTAGTTATTAAAATGATTACATCTTTAGCTTACTTTTAATAAAGTACACATGAGAGAGAGGCTATTGGAGCTTAGCATCAAAGCAAAATTAGTGGGATCCTTCTATCCAATTAGCAGTCCTTACAGTGTATAAGCCACTAAATCACCACCTCTTTGGAAAGTGATACTCCAGTAACGCACCGCAAAGTATTGGCACAAACAAATTTCTCCATTGGACCGGAACCATACAAGAATCATCCCACTTCTATAAATTAGCTCAGGCCTATCAGCTTGTGTAACATTGGATACAAAATTCTCACTAAAGTTCCTATTCAAAGAATTAGACCACTTTTGGATTCTCTTGTTAGTCCGACGCAAGGTGCTTTTGTTCCTAGGAGAACAGCAGCGGAGCATATTATACTCGCTAAAGAAGTGGTGTATGCCATTCGTAGAACCAAAAGGAAAGAGGGTTATATTGCTATGAAGATTGATTTAGCCGAAGGTTATGATAGAGTGGATTGGAGATTCCTTCAACAAACTCTAATTGATTTTGACTTTCCTCTGCTCTATATTTCACTTATTATGTCGTGTGTTGCCAAATCAAGGTTGTCTATAATTTGGAATGGTTCTCGGTTATCGACCTTTTCTCCTAAAAGAGGTCTGCGTCAGGGTGACCCTCTGTCTCCTTATTTATTTGTGATTTGTATGGAAAATTTGTCCTTGCTTATATCCAGTAAATTGATGTCTGATGAATGGAGGCCTATTAAGATTTCAAGAACGAGTCCTTCTATATCGTACTTATTTTTCGCTAACGATGTTCTTTTATTTTCTCATGCTACCAAAAGCAATTGTATGGCTGTTCTAACCACTATGTAACAATTTTGTTCATGTTCTGGTATGGTCATCAATGCACAGAAGTCTAAGACATTCTTATTGCCTGGCGTCCCTCGGAAGTATAAGGAATCTCTTCGTCGGCAGTTTAATATTAAATTCACCATGGATTTGAGGATGTATCTTGGAGTTCCTTTGAATGTTGGTAAGAAAAAACATGACTTTCAACATGTTCTTTATAAAATCCAAGGTCGTCTTCAAGGCTGGAAAGCTAAGTTGCTTAATAAAGCTGCTAGGCATACTCTGGTACAATCCACTCTCTCAACCATCCCTCTCTACTTGATACAGGCATGTTGGATGCCTTCAGGTGTTTGCCATTTTATTGATAAGGCTTGCAGATCCTTCCTATGGAGTTCTTCAGGAAATGACAAGGGGATTCATCTTCTTAATTGGGAATCGGTTTGTAGCCCCAAGAATATTGGAGGCCTAGCCTTCGGATGGCTAGAGATAATAATATTGCCATGCTTGGTAAGCTTATTTGGTCGTTATTGCAAAATGATAATAAGTTGTGGGTTAAAGTTTTGCAGGGCAAATACATTCGCTACAAACCAATTTTGAAGGGTAACTTGCCCACTAATGCTTCATCTTGCTGGAAAGCTATTCAAAGCACTATCCATTTCTTGAAAGATGGTTTTGCATAACGTGTGGGAGATGGTCATACTATTTCCTTTTGGTTTGATAGATGCGTTGGAGAGGCACCTCTCTAACAATTTATTCATAATATTAGCATGTAGGATTGGGAGCTTATAGTTCATAATTTAATCTCATCGGATGGTGAATGGGATTTCTCTACCATCATTACCACCTTGGACCTTGAAGTTTGAAAGAGAGTTTTGGCAATTCATGTGGCTCATTCTCGTACTTGTACTGATGTTGTGATATGGGGAGAAACTCCTATGGGGTCTTACACGGTTAAGTCTGGTCATGAGTTCCTTACTCGTTTACCATACCCTCCTGAACCTCATAAACAATGGTGCCGAATTTGGAAGCTACACTTACCTCAAAAATTTCGATTCTTTCTCTGACAGATAAGGTGGCAGTGTTTACCAACTAATTCCTTTTGCTATGATCATGGGTTTGCACAATCTCCTTTGTGTTCTCGATGTGGTAAAGGCAATGAAACAACTCTTCATGGCATTAGGGACTGTCTGTGGGCAAAGTATTTTCGGTACCAAATTCTTGGAAACATTCCAGGGTGTTTTTTTTCCTCATTTTCTATTGATAATTGGATTAACATGCATGTCCTTGATATTAGTTTACCTTATGAACATGTCTTGAATATTATTACTGGCGCTTGGGTTGTGTGGTGTGCTAGAAATAAGAATGTTATTCAAAATGAAGTTATTCCCACCATTGGACAATGTCATTGGCATACAACATTGCTCAACGAATGTAGAAAGCCCTTCTATCATCTTAGTTCAGATCCTCCAAACCAACCTAGTGTGTGGATCTCTTGGCACAGTCCTCCGATGGGTTTTGTTAAATTAAATGTGGATGCAAGTGCTCGTGGTAACCCAGGTGACGCCAGATTTAGAGGTTTGATTTGGGATGAGCATGGCAGTTGGATTATTGGCTTCTCGGGTTATATTGGGCATGCTTCTAATACTTTAGCTGAGTTGCAGGCACTTCGACATGGCTTAATTTTGGCTTGATGTCGTGGTTACCGAAAAGTTATTGTTAAGTTTGATTCTCAAGAAGTAGTTAATCTTGTGATGACTTTTTGCCCCAGTTTGCATCCTATGTTTATTCTAGTTGGGGACATTAAGATGTTGATTGTAAGAGATTGGTGTCACTCTCTTCAGCATATTTTCCATGAAGCTAATTAATGTGCGGACTTCCTAGCTAAACAGGGTTCCTCAACTATGACTCGATGGTTTATTTGGGAGACTCCAACTCTAGGGCTTCGTTTGATGCTTCAGACTGATCAAAGATTAGTGGCCTTCTTAGGGCGTTAATTTCTAGCTTGTTTATTGTATCCTTTAAACCAAAAAAAACAAATTTCTTGCATTTCTATAGGAACAGAAGGCTTTAGATGGTCCGTCAAGAAAATTATTGTACCTTTTTCATGCATTGGAAGATTATTTTTATGAACATATATGTTGAAAGATTTCATGACAGAAAAAGTAAGATTCGAGAAAAGCTTTAATATGTGGAGGAGTAAATTATGTGGTGGTTTCTAGAATATTAAATTCAATTTCCAAGGAGATTATTGAAGCTTTTATGTACACCAATTCGAAGAAACATGTTAGTCGATAGAAGCTTGTTAATGCTTAAAACAAAAGAAGCCTCTTGCGATATAAAAATAGAAGAAACCTATTGTAAAACCGAAGGAGCCTCTCGAAAACACAAACTTATAATGCGAAAATTTAGGGGTTGTTTAGTTCCACTTATGTTTTTCTGTTGTTGTTTTTGGTTTCTATTTCCCGTTTTTGGTTTTTGTTTTTTCCTAAAAAAACGAAAACCTGTTTGGTTGAGATTTGTAATATAAAAACTGAAAACAAAAACTTATTTGGTTGAGATTTTAAATAAAAAACTGAAAAAAAAACATGTTTGATTTTATTATCATGTTTCTATTTTTTTGTAATTATACTATTATGTGTAATAATTAGAATATAATACATTATATTTTTAAATAAATTAATTGTCATTATAGCTAAAATTAAATATATGCAAATCAAATATTATTAAAAAATTACACATTAATTGTCTATAGTAAAATTACATAAATTAGAAATTATATTAAGTCGTTCTAATTAATAAAATATGTCCATCATACTATAATTATTGAAAACATAATAGTATTATCATTTACAAAAAGAAACATAAATTAATTAGAAATAATATAATCACTCCACATTTATCTAGCAATTTCATATCGCTTCCAAGACATACCTCGAAGTTATGCTGGAGTGATATTATATTTTACTTCAAAACTTGCATCTTCATTTTCACTTCCGTTAATTTGTTCTTCATTTTCAACACAACTTTCAAATAATTCATCGCTTTGTTCACACATTCTAATATAGTTGTGTATAACACAATAAGTAATAACGATGTATTTTTGTTTCTTCATATCATAATTTGGCATGTTTTTAACTATAGGGAATTTTGCTTTTAGAATGCCAAAATATCTTTCAATAACATTTCTTAATGGAGACTGCCTGTAGTTAAACAATTCTTGTGGACCTTGAGGTCTTCCTCTGCCTCTATAATCTCGCAAATGATATCTTTCACCTCGGTATGGTAAAAGAAATCCAGGCATATTAGTATAGCCTGAATCAACCAAATAGGACTTACCTAACATATAAAGAACATAATATTAGCAACAATATATTAAAAATAAATCATAATTACTCTGTTTATTTAAAATACTATATTACCTTGTGGAGGTATAGGAAATTGATTTGTTGGATTTGTCACTATTTCTAAAAGAACTCGATAATCATTTGCAATACTTTCCCATCTAGCCATTACACATGTAAAACATATGTCAAATGAGTAAAAACACATAATATTTTGGGTTGGATTGGTTCTTTTGCCCCTATATGGTATTTGTTCATCAGTCGGAACATGTGCATCAATATGTGTACCATCTATTTGTAACATCCCGTTACCCATGCTAAGGCTAAAATGGTAAATATGAAAGATTACTGAGAGATTAGAAATGCATTGTATGCTCATGCATTATATGATATACACATATACATGAATTTTGAACTTCTGCACATGAAAATATTTGTATATGCATTCATTAATGAATTCTTGGTATAATTGATTTATATATGTGGAACGTGATTTTTTTTAGAATTGTGGGTTCTATTTGTGAAAGACTGATTTGGAGAATCTGTTTAGTGATTTAGAACTTTTGGTGAATTTTAGGAAAAATTTTCAAAAATGTGATGTATTACTAGAATTGATAATGGAAATAGAAATAAGAATAATGATTTTGAAAAAAATTTATAGATTACTTTAGAATTTTTGAGAAGATGATATTGAAACTTGTAGAGACATATGGAGTAAAGTTGAATTGTGTTAAATCATCTAAGATATGAATCT
>JAOQMP010000208.1:31639740-31655633 GCA_027563575.1 Erythroxylum pedicellare | reverse complement strand
TATCTGAAAAATAATTATATGTTCTGAATGAATATCTGTGATATATGTGATGTGTATATGTAATCCGGTGAATTCATTAATGATGGTTCACTCATTGAGTTTGTAAAACTCATCAAAACTTGCAATGTAGCTTTTCAGGTATGAGACAGGAGACCTAGTTCTTTAATCAAGACTTAAGGAATCTTTTGGATAGAGAAATGGCTCAGAGGTCTGTTAACTGATACCAGAAGTGATATAGTTTTTGTTATTTTGTAGTTTTGCTAGAACTTGTATAAGGTTTTGTAAATATTTGTTTGATAGAAACAATGTAAGCTTTATGAATGAATGAAGTGAATGGCTTAAAAATTTAGTGACTTTCGAGTATGTTAGATGATGCCATATGTAAGTTGGATTTGTTATTGCTGCAATATACCATTTTCATAGGGTATGTACTTGAATGTCCTTTGGGTATTCGGGTATTTATTTTGTGGTAGTGGGATGTTGCAAATTATCTATAATAAGTCAAAAAAAGAGCACTTAGATCACTTTTTTTTTTGAAAAAATGAATTTTTCATTACTATAGACAAAGCTAAAAAACAACATTACAATGATTTTTATGTTGTTAGCCTATATACAAGCATTATATCTAAATATACAAAAAGAGGAGCTACATTACAGGAACTGATTTAAAATCAACATAATATCAAGTTAAATTTCCATCTAGAGATCATGTTAGGAGAAAGTGAATTATGCAAATTTTTAGTAAAGATTGCTGCTCGAATCCAGTTAACAATTTTTGTCAGCTATATGATATTTTCCCTCTTCTGAGTTAGCAAATCTTCTATTGTTTCGCTTCTTCTAGATAATATAGATGGTAAAGGTGAAAGTTACTTTATAAAGTGTAGCATTTGACAATGTTTTATAAACCGGATCGAACATGGAACTAGTTAAAGAAAAGGTTTAAGGTTTAAAGGTTCAACCGGTATTAAACCGTTATGAAACCGATATATACTAAATAAGAAGTAATAAAGTTGGTCATATTTTTTCTTTATTTTAATAAAAGAGAAAATACTAAAATAATTCTTGAAACAAACATAAGCCACTTAATAGATGTGGCACGTGCTTGTTAATTATAATTAATGATTTATAATAAAAATTTAAATACATTAAGACTTAAAAATAATTATTAAATTAAATTAATTACTAATTTTTAAGGCGTTAGTTTTAACTAATTCAATACTTATGAATTATTATATTAAGAATTAACTTTAGATTATGTATACAAATGTAGGAAAATTCATATTAATTAACATTAAACATCAGAAAGTTAATGGTCCAAACTCCAAAGCACATGCAAAACCTTAAATCAGTACAAACGAAACAAATTTAGATAGTTTTATGCATATTATTATATATTTATTTATTTATTTATGCAAATTTAACTTGAAATGAAAATTGACTCTTTTGGCTAGGCTCAGATGTCATTAGCAAAACATGGCTCATAGCAACATTTCTTTGTCAAAGGTGAGGGGAAGTTGAGCTTGGCCTTCTCATCTCGGATGCACTTGACGGCTTCATCATAGGCGCGTGTAGCTTCCTCTGTCACCTATTTGCCCCACAGCCTTTGCCTTGTTCCTCTGTACATGTTCTTTTTGGTTCATCTCTTGTTCACTTCCTCATCATTAACTACTCTATGAATAGAATGAGAATCAGCCAAAAAAAAGAAACTAATTAGTTAAAAGATACATACTTTATTGTTACTTAAACCCATAAATTACAACCCAGATGCACAAACTTCGATCTCTAAGTACCCAGATCTTTGTGATTGTCATTTTTTTGCGATTACTAGTTTAGGCATCATCTTTGTGTGTTTCTAGTTTGGGCATCGTCTTCGTGCTTTACTGGTTTGGGTATGATCTTTCTGGGGTTACTAGTTTAGGCACCATCCTCGTGTGATACTAGTTTGGGCAACGGATACTCTTCCTGTTCTTCATGGTTTAAAGAAAACTAGTTGATTTATTATTTAATAAACCATTTTTATTAACAACGGTTAAAAGTAAAATTTGAACTGAAAACTAGTCCGGTTTGTTCATAACCTGTTAGAGTAGTGCTCCAAAGGCAATCACCTTTAACACTTTTGTATAACCTTTATTTTGATTAATAAAGCGAAAGGCAAATTTTCATTAACTTGATGTTTATTTATTTATGAATTGATGTCGATCTTAAATCGAATTAATGAAAGCCATGATACAAAACATTGCATGAAGGAAATCATGATGAGATCATGATAATGAGATTCCTATCATATGCAATTATATTAGTATCTAAATTATCCGTAGTCATAAGATTAATAAGATAGGACATTATTAATCCAGATAGACTAGCACATATTATACTCCTTGATTTGATCAAGCAGTGGATCTCACAAACTATAAGCATGAGATGTTTATAGTTAACATGTGGATGCTTACTAAGAGTATTAAGTACATCGGATGACCCACTATGAGATTATCGAATAGATGATCTATCAAATGTCAATGATTAATCTCATCATAACAATGGTGCAAATATCCTTAGACCTGAGGTACTCAAAGATATCTTGGATACTGATCATGTGCTTTGACATCATTCCTTGTTGCCTCAAGACGAGGTCACTCATAATGTAGTGATTGGGTACAACTATTAGTATTCGAAGGTAATTGGGTAGTCAATAAAGGATTCACCACTCCTGATGTAAGGAGATGATATCCACGACCTCTTGACGAGGTCTTTACTCGGGAGTCTCTGACTAGAGCAAATATGTGTTATGAAGACAGTCTTCAATGACACATAGAGTAATGAGATCCCCAGGATAAGAACTAACATCACTTGGACTAGATGTGATGTAATCAGTCTAGTGGGAGTTGACGCATAGCTCATACTCCAAACTAAATGGGTTATAAAATAGTGAAGGGACGAATTGCACGGTAATATGCAAAGATTCATAGTTCGAATAATTAACTATCAAAGAGTTTGTGTGTTAATACACTTATATTCCGATAATTTGGCATCATGAAATCCTTCATGATTTTCTTGAATTAAGAGCTGATTCAAGTGCCCAAAATAACCAAGAACCTAAGGGTCACACACATAAAAGATCAGACAAAAAACAAAGTGTGTATGACTGTTTTAAGTAGGCCACGATCGTGGCCCATACGCCACAATGCCATTTAAGTAGGCCATAATTGTGACTGAAGACTCGACAGTTGATACATAAGTGAGTTCTTCATTTATATAGAAGAGTCTAACCAATCAAAAAAACATTTAAGTGAAAGGATAAGGGCCCTGTTTGGCAATTAGTTGATTGCATTAACTGTTAGCTGATAGTTGATTATATCAGCTGATTTGACCAACAGATTGCATTAGCTGTTTGTAATTTGATGTTTGGTAAAATTAGTTGTTTAGTATTAATTGTTTATGTGTAAAATGACATATAAGGACATGATTTGAAAAAAGGGTATGATTAAATTTAAAAAAAATAAATTAACTTCTATAACATTCCTAATAAAATTAACCTGGAAGATAATTTTCAAATAATTAAAAACACTTTTTAAATTTATTAGGAATTTAAAATTACTTAACTTCAATTCAACTCATTTAATTAGAATTATTTTTTAAAAAAATAAAAACCATAACAAAACAATTTGCCTACACAATCAACGTACTATAGCTTGATTTGACAAATAAGGTTGGAGGTTTTTGTCCTAAGTTACTATTCACATCTCTCATAACTGCTTCCCATGTTTCCTCTTCTCTACGTAACCTCTAAACTTTCGCTGCCTCGTAGTCTTCTAGTCGCCACGCTCCAACCGAAACTGCAACAACTAACTCCATCTCATGAAGCTCAACATGGTGGGGCCTTCAATGGCATCTCATACCACCTCTTTCTAGAAGCTTCATCGTCATCTATAGCGTTTGATGATGGACGTTAATTGACCATCGTCTTAGGAACTAACACCCTCCTAGGTTTGTGGGTATTCTTTTCTGACTACACAATCATGATCAGAATGAAGGAGTAGAAGATCAAACGCTGGTAAAAAATCGTGATCAAAACGAAGGTTCGTGAAGAGAGAAGACGTTTAAAGAAAAAAGAGAGAAAAATCTACCCAAAACTTTCTTTGTCAGTGTCTGTAGGTATTTCCTCATTTTTTATCAATTGAAGGCAAAAACGTTGGTCCTCCTGAGCTTGTTGAAAATTAGCTAAATCACCAAACACAATAGGTAGCTGTTTAATATAGTCAAATAAGCTAAAATGGTCAATCAACTAATTTTTGGCTGAGAAGCCATTCACCAAATGGGGACAAGGTCTAGAAGAGTTCTAGAGTGAGAGAGAAGTGGTCTTGAGTCTTCTTCATGTAATTTATGCAATTATTGCATGAATCTAATTGCATGCAAGAAATTCTTGATCTATCGCTCCATTTGAGCATCTACTTGAACTCATCAAGTTTGGTGTTCTAACCACCCTTACACACCGCTTATTCTTCATGTTTCCATGTTCTTGGGTGATCAAGGAAGGGTTTGGTATTTGTTACAGCCCAAACAAGGAGAAGAATCAAGAAAGGAGGAGTATCGACAAGGTACAAGTGTTTAAACTTCATATTCTTATGATCTGTCTATGCATACATCTGTGTTTCTAGAATTTTGGGGAACTCATGGGTAGGAATTTAAATTCCAACTCTTCTGTTGCATTGTCATGCAAGTGATACATGAATCCATGTCTACCCCCAACATTGGTATCAGAGCAAGGTCATGCATGTAGTATTAACATGTGCAAAGTGCTTGCTGGGTTGTGACTGACATGCATGTTGATTTGTAAAAATTTGTATAAATGCCAATTTTTTCTGATTTTCTTTCACATAAATGTTTATAAGATGTTGTATCATATTTTTGCTAAAGGTCCTGAAATAAAACAAAGAGAAAGGGTTTAAAAGTAATTAATGGAAGAAAAGGTAATTAAAAATAACTAGAATTAATTGTAGTAAATATAAATTAGTCCCCGACAACAGTGCCAAAAACTTGGTCGACAAAATCTGCAAGTGCCCAGAATCATTCCTAGTACCTACAAATTGAGTATTCCAAGGTCGTGTCCCACAAGGACTAAGATACTATTGAATTAATCCTAATTAGTTGAACTAACATGACAAGAAACTTAAAAGATGATCGGATGAGAGCAGACAATAAATTGTAAAGACTGTAAATAAACAATCAAAGAAAATCTGATGGTTTAGACTTAGGGCTTTGGGATTCACCAATTTAAGAGATTGATCAATAAATTATGGAATTGATTGAATGACGGGTTATAATAACAATTGCATAACTTTACTCATATTCTCTCTCAAGACATATAAGAATACATAACTAGTTGATTACCATCTCTCAATGTGAAATCTAACTAGTCAAATTCATTAAGAACAAAAAACCACAAGTTATCACACTAATTTAGGATATCTCTATCTTTAAATCTAATGTGTTTATCTACCTAGTGCATAAATCATAATTCACCTCTCAGTTTATCATATGATTCCTAAGGTTGCATCTGTGGTGATCAAGCATAGAGCAAATAGTGAAGTTCAAGAAAGATAAACATAACTTAAGAACTTTCATTCAACACTAATCAATCCATAAAATTTAAATCAATCCCCCAAAGTAGGCTACATCCCTCACCCTAAATGGGGTTTAGTTCCAGAACGTGATAACAGAATCCATACAAATAAAGACATTTAACATCCAAGAAAGAGTAGAGAGAGAAGGTAGAGAGAACACAAAACAAGATTGCTTCCAATGTTTGATTCAACCCTCTTTTCTCTTCTTCTTTGCCTCTTTTGGGTGCCTCTAATTATGCAGCTTCATTTTTAGTGTCCAACCTCCGCTTTGGTATTAAAAATGAGTATTTATAGTGTCTTGGGCTCAAAGAAACCTAGTTTTAGCTAAACAGGGCAAGATGGATCGTATCAGCACCATCAAAGTTCGTTAGGCGGACTTTATATCGGCTGAGTGGACCTTTTCAGGTTTCTGGAGCAAACCTTTTTGGGTTTTCCAGCTCCGCTTATATCCGTTTGAAGGGACATCATGTCCGCTGAGTGGATATACACTGGGCATCTACGAAAATGTTCAATGTTGACCCTTTAGACGGCAAAATCTCTCTTAGGGTCTTCACAGAACTAAACAAATAAATCTCTAAAGATAAGTCAAATTAGTTCCAATTCATCCTAACATCGTCTATGAATAATTTGACTTATCAATGCCCCACCATCTACTTCAAGTATATTATTTATCATTGAGGTTAACATTATTTCTGATCATAACATTTGAGTATTACATACCAGATGTGGCTCACACATATGTGTTCATATGTAGGGTTTCAGGGATACTAGACTGCTCAAAAAGGGAGAGATGGACCTACGAGCGTGAAATTTATGCGCCAGTTAACGCCTTTGTTGACTGCGGGGCGCGTAGTATAGTCTTCCTCGAGGCTTAATAAAGGCTTATACTTTCTTTCTTTATTCATTTTTACAAAACCTAAATTATCAATTTAATTAATTTAATAGAGATTAAATTAATTTCTTCTACTAATAAAATTGAAAAAAAATTACTAAAATTTGAAATTTGTTTTTGAAGGGAATTTTTATCCAGAAAATTTTTTGAATTTAATTTAATGTTTCAAGAGTTAAATTATTAAATTAAATTTATTATCAAATCAATAATTAGAATCAAGAAAAAGTTTTAAATAATTTCTTTCATAATTAGATTATGATTGAAATTATAAATATAATGAGATTATATTATTTTGATAAGATCAAAAAATTTTAAAATTTTGAACCCCTCAATAACATATTAAGTACATGTTAGAAACATAATAGTTGCCTTTCATTGTTTGAGAATAAAACTAGAATTCTATTTATTTCTTGTCTTATTAAGTAAACTCAAGGTCACTTTAACCCGGATATGTTTTATATTAAATTAATGGGTCCCACTTAACTAAATTTGTATGATTTGGATGAGTAAACTCATGATCATAGAGATTTAGAGATAGAGTTAGGAATAATATATGTGATATATTTTGGCAAAAGTTGTCACCTAATAGTTCTAGAAGTCCAAAATGTTATTGAAAAGTAGTTTTCTACCTAATTTAATTTTAGTTGGATTGTTGAGCAAACTCAAGATCAATTAATTTTAAATAAGATCCTAGCCCACTAGGAAATTATTTGATAGTTTTTCGATATAATAGTGAGGGCTATTATTTTGAATAAAATAATGGGAATAATCAAATAATTTTAAAAGTCCTTATTTTATTTGATTTTTTATATAAACTAATATTTACTCCTTTTATGTTTTTCCGGTTATTGAATTTGAAGATGAGTACCAACCTGACATTGAGGAACATCATGGATATTAACAAGCTAACTGGACCCAACTTTTCAAACTAGTTACTAAACTTAAAAACGGTTCTTAGACAAGAAAAGAAGTTATACGTTCTTGATACTCCTGCTCTATCAGAACCTTATTCAGACGCAACTGATGAAGATTGAGAGAAATATCATCATTATATTGATGACGTTGAACAAGCTGTATGTGTGATGTTAGCTTGTATGTCTCTTGAACTTCAGAGACATCATGAGAGCATGGATGCACCTATTATGATACTACATTTTAAGGAGTTATTTGGTGCACAAAGTAAGGTGGAGAGATATCAAATCTCCAAGGCACTGTTTTAATGCAAGATGACAAAAGAATCTTCAGGCAACCTTTATGTGCTAAAGATGATTGGGTACATTGAAAAATTGGCCCAATTAGGTTTTGTCATGGACCACAAGTTAAGCGTTGATCTAGTTCTGCAGTCTCCAAGTTCGAGCTTTTCACAATTCTTCATGAGCTTTAACATGAACCAGAAGGACATGACATTGCCTGAACTGTTGAATATGCTCAAGACTATGAAAAGGTGCCTTAAGAAGGAACCTAGTTCTGTACTTGTTATTAGTTATTCTGAAAGCAAGAAAAAGGGCTTAAAAAGAATACTAACAAGAAACAGAAAACTTCTATTAATTTAGTAAAGGCCAAATGACGTGTCAAGAAGAAGAGTAATGACAAGGGCACATGTTTTCATTACGGAGTCAATAGACATTGGAAGAGCAACTTCCCATCTTATCTTGCTAGCCTGAAAGATAAGAAGCTTAAGGAAGCTATCTCTTCAGGTATTTTTATGATTAAGATTAATCTTTCTACTTTTGTTCCACATTCTTGGGTATTAGAAACTGGTTGTGGTTCTCACAAATGTAATAACATGCAGATATTAATAAGGAGTAGATCATTGAAGAAAGGCGATGTGGACCTGTGAGTTGGCAATGAAGCAAGAGTTACTACATTAGCTGTAGGAACTTGTAGTTTAACTTTGTCTTCTGGCCTTATATTAGAACTTAATAGTTGTTATTATGTTCCTTTTATTACAAGAGACATCATTTCTATTTCTTGTTTGGATTTGAATAGATTTGTCTTTGTAATTAAGGATAACAGTTGATCTTTTTATAAAAATGATGTCTATTATGGATCTGGATTAATTACAAATGGTTTGTATAAGTTAGATCTTAAAAGGTCAATTCTCAATTAAATAGCAAGAAAAGAAAATTATGTAAATAAACTCCATCTTATTTATAGAATTGTAGGTTAGGTCATATCAATGAAACTAGAATCATAAAATTACATAAAGAAGGATATTTAGATACTTTTGATTATGAATCATATGAAACTTGGAATCTTGTTTATTGGAAAAGATGACCAAACTACCCTTTAAGGGAAAGGGACAACATGCTAGTGAGTTACTAGAATTAATACATTCAGATGTATGTGGGCCTATGTCCACAAAATCTATAGGTGGATTCTTATATTACATTACGTTCACAGATAACCATTCTAGATATGGTTATGTGTACTTGATGAAACAAAAATCTAAATCATTTGAAAAGTTCAAAGAATTTAGACTAGAGGTTAAGAAACAAACTGACAAAAGTATTAAGACAATTAGATCAGATCGAGGTGGTAAATACTTAGGCCACAAGTTTTTTAGTTACCTAAAAGAGAATGGGATTCTCTCACAATGGTCTCGTCCTACAACTCCACAATATAATAGAGTTTTTGAGAGGAGAAATCATACATTATTAAATATGGTACGTTCCATGATGAGTCATGCAGTCCATCCTATGCCCTTTTGGGGATATGCAATTGAAACTGCAATATATCTTCTAAATAGAGTTCCATCTAAATCGGTTGATAATACACCATATGAGATATGGACTAGTAGAAGACCTGGATTATCACACTTAAAGATTTAGGGATGTGAAGCTTATGTGAAGCGTGCTATATCTGATAAGCTTCAAGCTAAATCAGATAAATGCAAATTTGTGAGGTATCCAAAAGAGAGTTTTAGTTATTAATTTTATCATCCTATTTAGCAAAAGGTGTTTGTATCAAGACATGCTACATTCTTAGAAAGAAAATTTATTCTTAAAGAAAGTAGTGGAATGAGGTTGAAATTAGAGAAGTTCAAGAGTCACAAATTCACATCAAAATGGAATAAGAACCTCAAGTTGATATATATGATGTACAATCGAGAGTTCAAAAGACACATAGTCCATAACAAACTAGTAGAATACGTCGTCCTCCAATTAGATTAGATCTACATATTGAGAAGGGAAAGGATAATGTATTGCTTATACATGATGAGCCTACTACTTTTAAAGAAGCAATGTCTGACATTGATTCTTTTAAATGGCAAGAAGTTATGAGGTCTGAAATGTAATCCATGTACACTCGTCAAATATGGACTTTGGTTAATGCACCTGCTGGTATTGTACCTATTAGATGCAAGTGGGTTTTTAATAGAAAAACTGACATGGATGGTCATGTACATATGTACAAAGCAAGGTTAGTGGCTAAAGGTTACAAACAAAAACAAGGAGTTGATTTTAATGAGACCTTTTTGCCAATAACTATGCTAAAATCCACCAGGATCTTGTTAACCATAGCAGCATATCATGATTATGAAATATGAAAAATGGATGTCAAAACTGCATTTCTCAATGGGAATTTGCAGAAAGATGTGTATATGACACAACCTAAAGGTTTTTAATCCAAGAGATTTCCTAATTAAGTAAGTAAGTTGCAAAGGACCATTTATAGACTTAAGAAAGCGTCACAAAGTTGGAACATCCGTTTTAATTAGACAGTCAAAGAGTTTGATTTTATCAAAAATGTGGATGAACCATGTGTCTATAAGAAGGTTAGTGGGACTGTAATCGTTTTTAGAAGGACGGGTTGTGGTAGGAGCTGATTGTTGTGATGTTGTGCCCATGAAAATGTTTGTAGATGCATTTCTTCTTCTTCGCCTATGCGGACGAGGAGCAGGTTGTACAGCCGGTCCCGATGGGGCAAATTTGTATCCATCAGCTTCATCAACAACTATAAGTCCCATCCTGTACAAACACTCACAATCCAGTGGTTCCATCTCACAAGTAACTATGAGGTTATTGTTATCAACATCTAAAACTCCAATATTAACAGCAAGTTGAGTGATATATGAGCCTAAGATTAAAGCTAGATTCTGCTTTTTCAATATGGAATGCATTTGAGTGAGCATCTAAAAAACCAAATTAATTGAGACATCATTTTCCATGCACTATAGAAAGAAAAATTCATCTTTTGATAGGAGACCAACAGCTTGTCTACGACCAGAAAAATTGTAAACCAGAAAACAATGCATGTATTTCAAAGCTGGTTTGCAAAGAAAAAAACTTTTGGTACTGTAAGGGTTATATTTCTCAGAATCAACAGATCATTTTAACCACAGTGCATATGGATCAAATTCAGGCACATAATCACAACGACCAGTTAAAAGTGCATCACTTTTAGCCACATATTTTGTCATAAATTTCATTGTTGCATAAAATGAATGCAACTGATTCATAAGCCTACACTTGATCATACCAGGTGCAAACAAGTTGAAATTTGGATAATCTAATTTAAAATGAAAAGTGGCATAAAATTCCTTAGTCAATTCCACGTATGTAGGGTATCGGACATTAATGTACTGCATCCAACCCATATTATCCACATAATGTTTAATTTTAGAACGAATATTCAAAGTTTCCAAAGTTTCATCATGTATAAACTTACAAGGATTTATATGCCTATCACAAACAATTTCGAAACGATCCTTATCATTGTTCCGATGAAACGAGGTAAATGTATCAACTGTTAATTGCAACCTACTCTGAAAAACAATATTTTTACCTTTTTGCTGCAGCTACGTGTTGTAAAAAGAATCTCGCCACTATCTGCGTCCATATTATATTCTTTTGCCACTATTTCTGCATCTGCTTGTTCTGGGTCCTGTGTTTCTGCTACTTTTGGTTGTTGCTAGTCCTCATTTGTGTCGAAGGAGTCGAATTCTCCAAGAACTACAGGTGGCTATGTTTATCTGTGGATAATGGTAGAGAATCTATAAAAGAAGGTAGCGATGGTCTGTCTTCAACATTGATGGGGTTGGCTGGAGGACAATGTTGCTACAATTATTTGGTGAGTTGTAGTGAATTGAGATCACTTGATCGTTTGGGTGGCATGAAGTTAGGCTGTGGTTGGTGAGTAGTTGACAGACTTGAGAGGGTTTAGTGTGTGTTGGGACAACTTGTCAAACACTTGGTGGGCGTGTTATTACAAAATCTAATGAAGTAAGGTTGCTGGGTATTTCCGCCAATGAAAGAATGTTTAATATTGGAAAAAGAGAGAACAAAGGTTTACGTGGGGCAGACGTCGTCTGCTTGAAAAGGATACTACTTTTGACCAAAATGACTCTGTAATGGGTTTTAAGAATAGAGAAGGGAGACATAAGGAATAAGGGGTTTTAAGAAGAGTGAACAATAGCTTAGGCCAAAGCGTTAAATTGCTACATCAAAGTAAACAATGACATTGAGAGAGTTATAGAAGAGAGACAGCGTGAAGAGAAATTTTTTTTACAAGTTAAAAATAAATCAAATAGAAAAACTGGCAAGCTAAATTTTAATTTTTTTATTTTTTAAATGAAATAACTTAAATTAAAATAAATCTTAAGGTACCTACTAAGAGCGCTTCTTTAAGTCATATTAGCTAGAAGAAAAATTTATTGACTCACTCAGAGTAAACTGGGTCAGTTAGTTCAATTTCTTCCGTAGTTTCAACTTGTAAATTCTCATAATACGGTTTTAATCAATGTCCATTAACTTTAAATACTTTAAAAGTGTCTAAACTCTAAATTTCAACTGCACCATGTGAGAAAACATTAGTAACAACAAATGGACCTATCCAATGAGATCGTAATTTACTAAGAAAGAGCTTTAGTTTAGAGTAATAAAGATGGACCTTTTGACCTTCAGAGAATTCTTTTCTAATTAAGATTTTGTCGTGAAAGGCTTTAGTCCTTTTTTAAAATAAATTTTAGCACTGTCATAAGCTTCATTACTTATCTCTTCCAACTCTTGCAATTGTAATTTTCGATTAATTCCAACCTCAGTTAAATCCAAATTATATTATTTGACAGCCCAGTAAGCCTTATGTTCGAATTCTACAAGTAAATGACAAGGTTTTTCGAATACTAACCTGTATGGCAACATACCAATAGAAATTTTATATGATGTCCTGTACGCCCATAGTGCGTCGTCTAAACGCAAACTGCTATCCTTCCTATTAGGATTAGCCACTTTCTCCAAAATTGATTTGATTTCCATATTAGAAACTTCGGCTTGTCCACTTGTTTGGGGATGTTATGATGTTGAAGTTTGGTGTCTAACACCATATTTCTTCAATAAAACCTCAACAATTCAGTTACAAAAATGAGTCCCACGGTCATTGATTATTGCTCTAGGCACTCCAAACCTAACAAAAATATGGGACTTAACAAAATCAACAACAACTTTGGCATTATCAGTATTATTGTCCTTAGCTTCAATCCATTTTGAAACATAATCCATAGCAACGAGAATATATGTCTTACTGAAAGAGGAAGGAAAAGGGCCATAAAAGCAATTCCCCATACATAAAAAATTTCACAATCCAGGATATTTGTGAGTGGCATTTGATCTTTTAGTCTTAAACCACCCATTCTTTGACATCAACCATAAGGCTTGCAAAATATATAAGCATCATCAAATAGTTTATGCTAAAACAAACCACATTCAAGCACCTTACAGGCTGTCCTTTTGGGACCAAAGTGTCCAATACATGCAAAAGAATGGAAAAAATTCAATATATAAGGGATTTCATCAACAGACACATTGCCTGATAATTTGATCAGAACAATATTTCCATAGATGTGGCTCATCCCACGCATAATATTTAGTCTCTCTTTTGATTTTATCTTTTTCAGGTTGTGATAAAGTACTAGGTAAAGACTTAGTAATCAGAAAATTAACTATGTCAGCATGTCAAGGTTTTACCTATTGTGTGGCGAAGAAATGTTCATATGGAAATTCATCTTTCAGGTTGCCTAAAGTTGTGTATAGACGGATACGACTAAGGTGATATGCAACAAGATTTTCAGTTCCCTTTTTGTCCTGTATCTCCACATCAAATTCTTGTAGTAGTAGAATCTAACGAATAAGAAATTGCTTTGCTTCCTTTTTGGACAACAAATACTTCAATACAATATGATCTGAATAAACTATGACATACGTGCCCAATATATATGAATGAAACTTCTCTATCCCCAAAACAACTACCAATAAATCTTTTTCTGTTGTTGAATAGTTTTTTTGGGCATCGTTTAGCATTATGGAAGCATAGTAAATCACATGTGGCGCTCTGTTCATCCTTTTCCCTAGAAAAACACCTAATGTATAGTCGCTTGCATCACACATTATCTCAAATGGAAGACTCCAATGTAAGGGCTAGATTATTGGAGCATAAATTATCTTCTCTTTTAATTCATGGAATGCTTTCCTACATGCTTTGTCAAACTTGAACTCCACATCTTTTTGAAGTAATTTGCATAACGGTTTAGTAGTCTTCAAAAATTCTTTGATAAAGTGTCAATAGAAACCTGTATGTCCAAGAAAAGAACGAACTTCCCGTACACTAACGGGGTAAGGAAGAGATTTAATGATTTCTATCTTAAGCTTATCAACCTCAATTCCCTTAGAAGACACTACGTGGCCTAAGATTATCCCATGATCAACCATAAAATGGTATTTTTTATAATTCAGAATCAAGTTATTTTCAATTCAATGTTTCAAAATTGTTTCAAGGTTAATCAATCAAGTATCAAAAGACTCACCATAAACTCTAAAGTCATCCGTAAAAACTTTAATACAATCATCCAGATAATCAGAGAAAATACTTACCATACACTTTTGGAATGTGGCAGGTGCATTACATGATCCAAATGGCATTCTTTGATATGCAAAGGTGCCAAAAGGACATGTGAAAGTCATTTTGTCTTAGTCCTCTAGTGCAACAGAAATTTGGTGATAACTTGAATAACCATCTAAACAACAATAATAAGTTTTCCCTATAATTTTTTCAAGCACCTGGTCAATAAAAGGAAGTGAAAAATGATCTTTACGAGTAACAAAATTTAACTTCCTGTAATCTATACAAACCCTCCACTCATTTTGCACACGGGTGGGAACCAATTCACCTGAAGTGTTCTCCACTACAGTTACTCTAGTTTTCTTAAGAACCACTTTTACTGGACTTACCCATTTACTGTCTAAAATTGGATAGATTATTCCATCGTCGAGGAGCTTCAGAATCTCCTTCTTGGCTACCACCATCATTCGTGGGTTCAATTTTCGTTGAGGCTCTCTTATTTCCTTAGATCCATCTTCTAATAGAATTCAATGCATGTAAATTGATGGGATAATCCCTTTCAAATTAGCCACAATCCATCAAAAAGCATCTTTGTAATTTTTCAACATACCTAAAAATTACGTTTTCTACGAAATTGTTAGTCTGCTCGAAATAATAACAGGAAGAGTTTCATGCTCACCTACATACACATATTTCAAGTTACTTGGAAGAGCCTTCAACTCTAATTTTGGTGGCTTTATAAGAGATGGCAACAACTTCGAATTAATTCTAGTTAACTCCAGAAACCATACCCGTTCCTCCAAGTATTTACTCTGGTCTAAAATCTAGATGGTGGTATCCAGCTCCTCAAGAATGGCAAGATAATTGGCTAGTATTTTTCCTTCCTGAATATCCAAGCTATTTTCCAATGCAGTCCATAATTTATTTGGTCCATCTAAACGAAATGTTTCCTGCACTAAAGTATCAAGAAAACTCACAGAAATAAAAAAAGATTATCATTAGGAAATTTTGTGGCATCATAAATATTGAACTTAATCACATCACCATCAAACTCTGTAGTTAAAGACCCATCATAAACATCAATTTTTGTTTTAGAAGTTATCAAAAATGGTCTTCCCAATAAAATTGGGACCGAAGTGGATGAATCTTCATTACGCATATATAAGACATAAAAATTAGCAGAAAAATCATATTATCAACTTAAACTAGGACATCCTCAAGAATACCGTTAGGATAGGCATTAGATCGATCAGCAAGTTGGATTATGACACTAGTTTCGTTCAGAGGCCCCATATTTTAAGATTTATAAATAGATTGAGGCATAACATTAATCGACACACCTAAATCCAACAAAGCTTTATCAATTTTTAGATTACCTATTTTATAAGGGATTGTGAACATACCTGGATCTGGACACTTAGGAGCTAACTTTTTTTAAAGCACAACAGAAATATTCTCACCCAATTGCACCTTTTCATTGCCACTTAACTTTCTCTTTGAGGTACAGAGTTCCTTAAGAAATTTAGCATAATGAGGAATTTGTT
>JAOQMP010000208.1:31599055-31618391 GCA_027563575.1 Erythroxylum pedicellare | reverse complement strand
TGTTGCCTCCTCCTTTAAATAAAGTCTTTAGGGCTCTTTTTAATTCACGCCGTAGAACCCTTGCTCCCCACTTTGGCCAAACGTCTGCGTTTTTTTTAAACGTTGTGCAGCTGCTGCCGCTTCATGTTTCATATTTTTCCAGCTAATTCGTACGTTGTTTTATTTGGCTCTTTTGTGTCGTTTAGCTTCTTGCTTTCAACGTTTTCATGCTACGTCATTTTACTGCTTGTATGTTGGCCAATGACTGCTTTTCGTTCCTTTTCTACATAGTTTTCTTTAAACTTCCATTCTACTGCATTTTAAGCTTTTAGATGTTGCACGAGGCCATGCCTGATTAGGGTCAACATCTAGTTTAGCTCTTTTTGTCCCTAAATCATCGAAGTTCTTTTTGTTTAGTTCCAAAATACACCTTGACATAAAATAAGATTAATTCTCATTAAGTATAACTTCAAACCTCAAGAACAAAGAGAATTAACACACAAAAAGATAGAAAATAATGACACTAACAATCGGGTTATCCAAGAACTTCTCTATGAAGGATATGTGAGAAGCAGCTAATATTCTGGGAATAAAGATCTATAGAGATAGATCAAAAAAGTTGCTTGGATTGTCTCAATCCACGTACATAGATAAAGTGCTAAAGAGGTTTAGCATGGAGAATTCCAAGAGGGGATTATTACCCATATCGCATGGGATTTCTCTCTCACAGAGTATGTGTGCAAAGACATAAAAAGAGAGAGATTAAATGGATTGTATTTCATATACTTCAGCAATTGGATCGATCATGTATATGATGCAATGTACTAAACTAGATGTTTCTTATGCTTTAAGCATAACGAGCAAGTTTTAGTCTAATCCTAGTGAGAGTCACTGGACAACTGTGAAAAATATCTTAAAGTACTTGAAAACAACTAAAGATGTTTTCTAGGTCTATGGAGCAAATGAACTTAAAGTTTAAGGATATTCAGATGCTAGTTTCCAGTCCGATCCCGATGATAGTATATAGCACCCCACTCTCACAAGACATATACCCGACATCTTAAGGGATATCTAAATGCGTACCCCACAAGGGTGGCATGCTAAAACAGTCCAAACTTATTGAAACTCAGTACAAATTTTTCACATTTATTATAAGCATGTGCGAAAATCAGTATTCAAATCGGGCTCATACTTTTAGTTCATAAAAGTTGAAATCACAATCGTCATTACACTTTGATCGATCTCTTTTACAAAACATTTCCAAATTTCACCAGTTATTACACACAGAAATATTTGAATACATTTCATACAAAACTCACGGAATATACAATTTTTATGCAAAAATAAGAAAATACAAATGCAGACACAAACTGATCCTGACCTTTACCTTTTACTTGAATGCAGTAGTTATACTCCCATTTGCCCAAAGAAGTAATTCTTCTAAGCTTGAAAAATATTACAAATTTTGAGTGAGTTTTGCAAACTAAGTGACTGACCATCCTCAATGGCTCACTCAGTCATATAATACATAATTCACATCATTTATCTAATAATCACATTGAATCACATACACTTTATCACTCATTTCACATTTTACATTTGACATATATCACATTCAAACATCATTCAAATCATTATAATCATTCATATCATGCATACGCAGTGCACGTGAGACTCACTTTCAATTTGTACTTTGTTGTGACCAAGTGCCTAACTATTCCGTATCCATTGTGGATACTGGGCTCATTGATAACTGTCTTGCATCCGTTGGAGATACCGGGCTCATTTTATATAATGAGCCTTTGGCTCTTATACACTTTCTGAGCTTTAAGCTCTTTTTCACAATTTGAGCTTTAAGCTCTTTTTCGGTGGCTAATTCGGTCACATCTGCCTTTATGTTTCATACATTCATGTAATGGAATGCATCACATATCATATGCTCAATCGGTCACATATTTACATATTCACATTCAATTCACATTTTCCATCGAACCCAAAGTCTGGCATTCAACATCATTGTTGAGTAATACTTTTTTAATCATATGCATATTTGCATGTTTCTTCGGAACTAAGCCCGACATTCAAGATCACATTTAGAAGCACTTATTTTATCATGTTCACATACAAGTAGCACTTCAATATTGCATTCAAGCATCAGAAACCTCGGACCTTCATTGTCCAAAATCACACTATCAAATCACATTCGCATCTTATTCACAATCACTCAATTCATAACTTAAACAAAACAACCAATAAAGTAAGACCATCTAGGTCTACTCACAGTACGCTCCAGATTAGCATTTGCTTCCAAGATTTGGAATCGTCTGAATGTGGATGTTTATCCTGCATATCAAAATTATGCAATACGTACATTGCACACACATTATTAATAATTGCACAATCATATAACATTCAGTTTTACACATATGTATGTGTGTAATATACAATGCATACTCAATGAAAATCCCAAGTATATTATCCAATTTCACATTTTATGCCCCTTTTATATCATAATTCAATCACTCATCATTTATTTTCTAGCATTATTCGCTCTTATTATCAAATTCTCATTCACTTTAACTTGATACACTTTACTCCTCTTCTTTGAAACACAACCTCAATCATGTGAATATCTTTATTCCCAAACAAACTCATACCTTTGGTACTTTGATATTAACAATTCATTCACTAATGTTACTCCAACATTACAAGATTACACATTATCCAAACTCTCCTTTCTTCTTATAAATTTCTCCAAATTTCCAAACCTTCGAGTCTATTTTCCATGACAAATTATACAATGTAAACGAAGTAATTTGGCAACACTTTCTCTAGAAAAATATTCCCCATTGTCTTGGGTTTCTAATGAAACCAAAATCATTCAATTTGGTTTAGTAATTCGAAAGTTATACCTCAAACATTTTCAGACTACTCTTATACTGAAATAGTACACTATACTCAACTTCCATCTAGAAATTGAAAGTTCTAAAGACTAAATCAAAATTCCAATTCTTCATATAATCTATATTCCTATGTCTCTAAATTACTAAAAATTAAAAAACATCTCACTATTCCGACAGATTCCCTCTCTTTCATTCAACCAATCTTTTTCATATTAATTTAGAATGCTACCAACATTTATGAAAAGGTATAATATTATGTTAGGAATCTATTGGTTCAATAATCCAGTCATTTGGAGGTCTAGAGAAGAGGTTATGATCAAAAGAAGAAAGACTATTTAATTGCAAAATGCTCTCAGGTATTAGAGAGAACAATGTCACGATGTGACAATTAAAACCACACTGGTCCAACAATCGACTCTCATGGGCGTGAGAGAGAAAATTCAAGGGTGTGAGAAATGAAAAATCACGGGTGTAAGGGAGAGTCACCAGCATGAGAGAAGAAAAACAAGAGGGAGTCACGATCGTGCTTCATTGCGATCGTGATTTCCTAGTTGCTCACCCTCACTTCAAGCCCTCATAAGTTTCAATCCAAAAACCTAAAAATTTCAGACTTTATATAATTAAAAATATAAAATAAATATCTACAACTTTCATGAATACAATTTTGTCAAAATCTTTATAGATCAATACAGTTTAATCATGAAATTTTCAGACCACATTTTTACCCCTTTTTCTCAGCTTTGTCTTCATCATTTCTGTCTCAATATTATCACTCAATCTCTATCAAATGATTTTATATGGTTAATATTTTGGTTATGGATATAAATCAATGTGTTACGAATCCAATGGTTCAAGTCCCATGCCATTTGGAGGTCGGAAGAATGAGATATAGCCAAATTACCAAAGGGTGTTCGAAGTTTTTACAAACCAAGGTGGTCGCTATCGTGCGTCTGCACGATCGCGAGTTTGCAACTAAAACCCAAAAGTCACAACCGTGCTTCACACGCCTCTCAGAAGTCACGATCGTGATTTTCATCCCAAAAGAGGAAAGTCACGATCGTGCTTTCCTATCCTTTTTCCGCAAAAACGTTGCGTTTCTTCTTCCTCTTCCGACACTCTACAACCTATCTTATGCCTTCTTTTCTTTTAAATTCTTACTTTGCTTTCAAACCAACTTCTCTAACTCATCTCAACCCCATTTTTTACTCTCATTTAACTCAAAACATTCATAAACAAATCCAAAACCAAGAATTAACATCTAACTTCAAAAATCAGAAATTCTCCATATGTGTCTTCATTTTCTGCATTTGATCATCTTTTTTTCTCTTCTTTCATTAAATCCGACACTTTAAATTCATTTATACTCTTTCTACTCCATTTTCATTCAACTCATTCGCAACACATTCACAGTACAACTAAATATACAAGTTTACTCAAAATCATCAAAAAGTAAATATCAATCATGCATCTTCTTCATGTTCTGCGTTTCACATATTCTGCTACACTCTTCTTCTTCTTTTTGCACATTCAACATCCGCATTATTTTTCATTTCTTCCTCAAACTCTCATTTTAAAACATTCATTCTCATCTCATAACATTCTCTTATAACTATTCTTTAGCTCTAAATTCATTCTTTTATCATTCTCTAAAAACACTCAAAACTAACGTATACATATATATACACAGTAAAAACAATGTTCTCATTTTTGTTTTCTTCAATAAATTTCTACACCTAGTTAAACACTTTTTCTATGTTCTATCACTCCCAAAAATCATTTCTACGCTAACTTATATCATAATAATCATCAGATCCAAAAAATCATCAATTGAATCTTTTCACTTTATACACGGTTTACATAAAAAGTCCAGTTTTCTTATGATTATGAAATATCAAACTAATCACCATTTTTGTTTCAGAAAACAACTTTGAAGGATTATCAAGATACTTACTTGATATAGCTCCAAAATCTGCAGAAACTCAAAAAATCCTAAGCTTCAAGCAACTCACGTATACTATTATGGAAGTTAATAAGTTTCGATTTTTGTTGTGGAGAAAGGAAAAAAACCAAAGTTGGGAGTAGAAAAGGTGGATGGAAATCAAAGTTTTTCTCTGGTGGAGTTTTGATGAAAAACTCTGTGTAAAGGAGGAAACTTTGAAAAAGAAGCAACAAAGAAGAAAATGAAGACAAGCACAGTAACTTGTCTTTCAAAGTTAAGGAAACTTAACTTTAGACTTGGATACTTGTCCTATTCCTAAGGTCTTAGTTAGTTTCCCAACTAACTAGTTCCTATTGTACTAGTTCCCCAACTCTCATCTTTTCATTTCAGTCATCACCACAATTTTCCAATATCATTTGTTTTTTTATTTCTATTTTTCATTCACCGATTCACTCATCAAGCGGCATATTTCCTAGTCTAATAATATTCATCATTTTCGGAATTTATTTCTAAAATTCTCCAAAAGTCTAATTTAACAATTACACTCTTTATATAAATTTTTAGTACAACAATCTCACAATTCTCAATAATACCTCATCACAATTCAATTATACCCGGAATTATCAATGAATGCACATACAATTATTTTCATGTGTAAAAATACAATGTTCATGTGTATATGTATATAATATAATGCATGAATTTCAATAATCTCTCTCATATTTACTATTTTAGCCTGAACGTGAGT
This sequence comes from Erythroxylum pedicellare, assembly GCA_027563575.1. NCBI lineage: Eukaryota > Viridiplantae > Streptophyta > Magnoliopsida > Malpighiales > Erythroxylaceae > Erythroxylum > Erythroxylum pedicellare. The sequence continues at coordinate 31,612,822 of JAOQMP010000208.1, read as the reverse complement.
AATGGGACGTTACATAGTAGATTGCAGTCAGGGTACATATTCATTCTAAATGGTAATGCGATAAGTTGGAAGAGTTCCAAACAACCAACCATTGCAAATTCAACAACTGAAGCAGAGTATATTTCAGTATTAGAGGCGACAAAGGAAGCAGTTTGGATTAAGAAGTTCATAGTGAACTTAGAGTGATTCCTAGCATTATTGAGCCTATAGTATTATATTGTGACAATAACGGTGCTATTGTGTAAGCAAAGGAACCCAGGTCTCATCAACGGTCCAAACATGTACTTAAAAAGTTTCACTTGATCAGAGAAATAATGGAGCAGAAAGACATAGTATTGAAGCGAGTTCCCACTAAAGAGAATCTAGTAGATCCTCTTACTAAGTCATTGCCTCAAAAGAGACATGATCAACATATGGATGGATGTGGTATTAGATTCATAGGAGATTGGCTTTAGTGCAAGTGGGAGATTGTTAGTTTATGTACTTGCAGCCAATTAATTGGATGAGAATTAATGTATGACATTATTTTAATTAATGAAAAGAGTTTATTTATCTTTATGTATTAATTTTTACTTTTTTAATACTAAAGGTAAAATCCTTGAAATAACTACTATGTAATTGAAATTATGATGGGATCATAATTATGAAATTAATTTACAATTATGTATTATTCCTAAATGCTCCTAGTTGTAGTTTCATCAAGACGGGATATTGTTGAAACGTTAAAACTAGCACACATTATGTTTCTTTCTTACGAAGAAAGTAATCGATCTCATAAATTAAAATATAGAGATACTTAAACTAATGTGTGGGTGATTAGAGAATAAGTCATTGAACTGAACCGATTATGAGAATTTCGAATAGCATATTACTTATGTGCGTATAGATTATCTCATAATGATGGTTGTATTATTGATCCTCAGACTTGAAATTACCAATGTATCTTATAAGGGAATTACTGTGTTTTGATGCTACTCATGAATCATCCTAGGATAATTCAGTCAATAGTAATTGGATACAGTATGAACCATATAGAGATAGTTGAGTAAGTCAATATAGGATTCGTCACTCTAAAGTAATTAGAGAGAATATTCTACTGTTCTTGATTGGTGATGATTTATGGAATTCCCTGTTCATAATGAATTGACATTTGAAAATGTTTTTTCAATTTTCAATTATAAATCAATTACTAATTAGAAAGAATGAACATGATTGGATAATAAGAGTAGACACTGTATCCATACTCTATCCAATTAGAATATTGAATGATGAAAAGATTAAATTATACATCATAGTCATGCATGGACAGATTAAATCAATCACTTTGACATTCTTGATATTTAGGTAATCATGATTTATGATTATGAATTGTTTAATTGGAGAATTAAAGATAAATAAAAAGAAGATTTAATTTATCTAATTCTAATAGTGAATTAAAATTGTAATTTATAATCATTGCCACTTTATTAGGAACCTAACAGGTTACACATCAAAAAGCACTTTGTAAAAAAAAATCAATTTAATTAAATTGGACTTAATTATAAAGTTTGAGAAACTTTTGGATCAAATATGAGATATTTGATTTTATTAAAATTAAATTAATTAGAATTTGATTTCAATTATAATTAAAGAAATTTAATTTTAATTAAAGACACTTATGATTTTTTTATTTAAAAAGGGAATAACATTTTAAAAGCTATCTCTTTGTCTCCTTCCTCTCAAAATTAGTCTTAATAATTGTTCTGTGGATACCATCAGAGGCTAGGCATTTGAACAGCTTGTGATTCATCAATCGAAAAAAATTCAAAGGTTTTTCATCAGGAAGACAGATAAAGTACAATTTTTAATTCAATTTGTATTTTATTCAAATTTATTCAATTATCAGGATTCGTTCGGAATCTATAAAAGGTTTTGTTTTCTACTACGCCTGTGATTTGATCACGGTTGGATTTCATCACATAGAACTTCTAGTAAATTCATTTCATTTCTCTTGCTTTTGCACTTCATCAAAGGTTAACATACCTCGATATTACCATACCTCGAATTGCTTAATGTTCATTTCTAGTTATGTCCTATGTTGTAACTTGCCAACTTGTTTAGCTCGTGGGTGACTCAGCAGCATCTGAGGCCTACTTCACTCCTAGGATGTTCTTGTTTCATAGCACCTATTATAATTGTTTGATTCTTTTATTTAATGTCGAAAACAAAAGATTTGTTTGGCTTCTTTTGTCCTTTAATTTCCATAGATGTTAATAATCGCCCACTCTTAGGGATGGAACACTAATCTAAAGAAAGCTTAAATATTAGAATCGAGGAAGTTAGTAAGGATATAATACTTTCCATCAATCAAATTTAATTTTAATAGTTGTCAGATTTAAAACTTTTTTATTAATAAATAATATAGACATCCAAGTGGGTTTAATAGTTGTCAGATTTAAAACTTCATATTAATAAATAATATAGACATCCAAGTGGGTCTCCTGAACACTCAGTAGCTGGCAATTCACCTTACTAATTTGATTGTGAACCAAAAAAAACAAAAAGATGTGTTACAGATGGAATGGTTCGTTCATTTGCATCTCTAACATTATACGTCCATATGTTATTATCTTTGAGCCGATAAGACTTATCACTTAATCCTGCTCAAAGTCCCGATTAGTAAACGAGTGGAAGAAAAGAAGCTATGTATTAATATATTAATTTTTGCTTTCAATTTTTGCAACCTTCCAGCTCCAATAGGTTTTGGAGGACGAAGGCTATGTATACAAAAATGTGCTTATAGTTATCCCGCTTATACCGGATACAGCTATCCTAGTAGTCTACATGTTCGAAGATTTGACTTCCATCAAATCAAAATTTCAGATACAGATTTTGTTTTGCAAGGTGGCAATTGCTTTAACGTGGAATTATCGATTTGTCCTCAAAGACAATAAGTATTATATTGGGACCCAACCCATATGATCAAATATTTTAGGCGAGCCATTCTGACACAGTTTCGTCGCTTTTGGAATATAGAAAACGTGCAATTTACGTTATGTCTTTTTATGTGTTTTCTTTTAGGCAAGACTCTCTATTCTTTTAATCGATTATTCTCTACTTGGTATAGTCTTTCGATCTTCTACGTGTTAATTCTATACCAAGGTATCTTATGCACACATTTCTCTAGTACATAATGGTGCAGAGAAGATGAGGTGCCCTTCTTTTATGAAGCTCAAATGGTTTTTAGATGTCTTTTTTACTTTTCACGTTGATCACTGAATCTTCTTGATCTCTTAAATCATTTAAAAGCATCATTGGTTTAGTATAATTGTACGTATTTTTCAATTTTGCATGCGCTGTAATTCACTGCTGAGAAAGAAATGACCCTAAACTCACCCTTCCTAGATCCATCCCTTACGGATGTATGATTACATGACAGCTATTTTTTATGATCGGAAATTAATGGTTTTAATGAATCCGTGAGTTCCAGGTGGCCATAAAGAACAAACTGGACCCTTGATATTTGATGCTATCTATTTTGAGGTCTTCATTTTTAGTTTGATCGTGTGTAAAGCGAGTTATAATACTTAATCCATGTTGCGTCAGACTTTAAAGTCGCATCTTTGAGCCGTATCAAGTATTATGCATCATTGATTAATAATATAATCCGTAATAACCAGAAGGTGCAGTGAGTTGATAAAGGGTTTTTTTGGAATAAGTGAAATTATGGAGTTGAACTCTTCTCTTGTTTAAAATTTGAAGTAAAAGCTTTGCCTCCTACAAAGAACCTATCTGATTTAAGCGAAGATTAATCTAAACATAGATGCGTTAAAAATGTCTTCTCATAATTAGAATTTACCTGGAACAATTAGTAGGCAAAAATAAAAATATATAACCCATAATAAAAAGTACATATTTTTCTCATGTTATATCATCAATGTAAACATTTTCAATTGATATAATTTTATGTGATAAGGTCTCTATCAACTTCAACTTTTATACAGGAGGATATCTTTGACATCCTTTTCCATTGAGCTTCAAGGCGAACGAGCTTAGTTATAAAAAGTTTTTACTTAATTATTTCAATGAATGCTCTCTAAAAGCATGTTTCAAATAAAGTATTAAATTCAAATAAAGTATTAAATTCAAAATATTTAGAACACAATTATTTATTTTTAAATATAATTATTCTTTCCTTATCTATAAAATTGTCAGCTAAAAATAGATTTTAAATATCAATATTTACAACATAATGTTGAATAGATCGTAACGTTTTGAAGTGTTTAAATTGAACTTCGACAGTTCGAAACAGAACTTAAGTGGATAAAAATTTAATGAGATTAATTTTATATCGGTCAAACATAATGTTAATACATAATGTTCATATGACTCTCATGATTTAAAATGTGTAAATATGAACATTATTAATAAGTGGCAAGTGGAATTCAATGTTGGAATCTATTTTTTGATTAATTTAAAAAAATAATTATATAACAGTAGGGTGTGTGATATGATATTTAACTGATAGAAGTTATATCTGCCAAATTTTTTGTTCATGATTTAAATATTTTAAAAATATTAAAATTTAATTTGATTGATTGAAAGATATGTTATACGTTTCGTGGACGAGGTTCAAAATACTTTTTTTCCCCCTAAAATCGTCAGATCTTAGATGAGAACTTGCGTTTTGTTATTCTCAAAGAAATCCTGAATTTAGCCTGAAATGTATTCTCACTCTCTTTGATTATTTTGAATTGTTTAATCGACTCGTTCGATGATAGGGTGCGAATCACCCTCTAGCCTCTATTTAAAGTTGTAAGCCCTCTTGTGTTCATGCACAACCTTCTGACTCTAACGACTGCTGTTTCTCTACATCCTCTGAAAATTTGTTTCAATGGATGAACTTTCAAAATATGAAGCAAATTACGTTCCTCTCACCCCCATAACTTTCCTTAAAAGGGCTTCTTCGGTTTATGCCAATCGCACCTCCATTATCTATGACAGTACTCGCTTCACATGGAGCCAGACGTATGAACGGTGCTGTCGCCTTGCTGCTTCTCTCCGTTCCTTAAATATTTCCAAGAACGATGTTGTAAGTTCCTCGGTTTATGGCTATAATCTGATCCCATTTCTGCTATTGAAGATGTACTTAAGCTTGCTATGTTTTGATGTTTTATAGGTGTCGGTTTTGGCTCCTAATATCCCTGCTTTGTACGAGATGCACTTTGCTGTGCCTATGGCAGGAGCTGTTCTTAACGCTGTCAATACAAGATTGGACGCGAAGAACTTAGCCACAATTCTCCGCCATTCCGAAGCAAAGATCTTCTTTGTGGACTATCTGTTCATTCCCTTGGCAACTCGGGCTCTACAGTTACTGTTGGATGAGTCACAGGGAGTTCCTTTGGTTATTGTTATTGATGAGATTGGTGCACAAAAGGGTACTGTCCGATCAGGCCAGTTGGAGTATGAGCAACTTGTCAAGAATGGAGATTCAAGGTATGTTCCTGAAGAGATTCGAGATGAGTGGGATCCAATAGCGTTGAATTACACATCTGGGACGACATCGGCACCAAAAGGTGTGGTGTACAGCCACAGAGGTGCTTACCTTAGCACCCTCAGTCTACTTCTTGGTTGGGAAATGGGATTCGAGCCTGTGTACTTGTGGTGTCTTCCTATGTTCCATTGCAATGGATGGACCTTCACTTGGGGCGTCGCTGCACGAGGTGGAACAAACGTTTGCATGCGTAGTCCCACGGCTTCGGAGATCTATCGCAACATTTCTACGAACAAGGTCACGCACATGTGCTGTGCACCTACAATTTTCAACATCATCCTCGAGGCCGAACCTCATGAACGCCGACAGATTAGGACAGCTGTTAGAGTCCTCACAGGCGGTGCACCACCGCCTGCGTCGTTGCTTGAAAAGATGGAACCTTTAGGCTTTCATATTACGCACGCCTATGGGCTCACAGAGGCCACAGGACCAGCTCTTGTGTGCGAGTGGCAGACGCAATGGAATCGTCTTCCACGGGAAGAGCAGGCAAAACTCAAGGCAAGACAAGGAGTCAGCATTCTAACACTAGCCGATGCAGACGTCAAGAATCTTGAAACAATGACTAGTGTGCCACGAGATGGGAAGACAATGGGTGAGATTGTGATACGAGGAAGCAGTATCATGAAAGGGTACTTGAAAAATAAAGAAGCTACTTCAGTGGCGTTCAAGAACGGATGGTTAGCAACAGGTGATGTTGGGGTTGTACACCCAGATGGGTACTTGGAAATCAAGGACAGATCAAAAGATGTGATTATCTCCGGCGGAGAAAACATAAGCAGCGTCGAAGTGGAGTCGGTGCTTTACCGGCATCCAAGAGTATTGGAAGCAGCAGTGGTGGCGATTCCACATCCACGGTGGGGAGAGACTCCGTGTGCTTTTCTCGCTGTGAGGAAAAGTTCAGAGGGAAAGAAGGATGACATCAAGGAAGGTGACATTATTGCGTATTGCAGAAAAAATCTTGCTCATTTCATGGTTCCAAAGAAGGTGGAGTTCTTGTCGGAGTTGCCCAAAACATCGACGGGGAAGATTAAGAAATTCCAATTGAGGGAAATGGGTCGGAAATTGGTTAACTCCAATGAATGGAAGCAAATTGCAACTAAGAATGGTCAACCCTTAGCTGAAACCAATAAGTTTGACTCGGATCGGCAAGAAAAGACACTGCCAACTATGTCACGTCTTTGAAGTTTGAACTTAAAACTTCGTTTGTCTTAAGTAATCAAACAGATGTCTCAAAGAAGATTTCCTAGGGAGAGTTGCTTATAGGCAGGTTGCCCCTGTTTCAACAAACAGAAAAACGGATGTCTCAAAGTGCGCAATAGCTCAAATTCACAATTTTAAAACATTATTTAATAATAAAAGAATATTGTCATTTAAAATTATGATATGATTGCTCCAAAACTTGTTGCTTGTATCTGTAAATTTAAATTTTATTAATTATTAATTTTTATTATTAACTTATATAATTATAAAAGCTTTTTTATAATATAAATTATTATTTTTTAGTATATGTCCTCGCATACTCCCAAGATGTCAGGCTTGTATATTCCTCGCATCATGTCATTTTGTTGCAATAACTCCGTTCCATTGAGATTAAGATGTTCGTATACCATAGCCTCGTTTTGTTTCTCCTTTAGCTATCATAGTATCATACTTGAGAACTCCACTACAAATAGCTTATTCTTCGTCAAGCTTACTTTTGTTATAATATATATAACATATTTATTGTTCTTGATCATACATGATAAATTATCAAATAATACAAAATACATTTCTAACATCAATTGCACTATACTCATCAAGCTTGGAGATAAGCTAGGAATACAAAATACATAATAACGTAAATATTAGTTTTACCATTATTGTTCTTTAGCATAATTGTTCCCTTCCCCTCGACCTAAATCTGATTACTGTCTTTTAAATATGAAACTTATTCTGTAATTCTTATCCAATTCTTTAAACATAGCTCTAATCCTTGTTTTATGATTTGAATACTCACTTAAACAAAATATTCTGTTCTTTTTTTTTTTTTGGCTATTGCTCCACTTTTGTCATAAACAGCCTACATTCATATTCAACTTCAACTTCATCATTTTTTTCTTCCGCACAGCTTGCTTGATTTTGTCGTTTCCAGTAGTTTTCCTTAACTTGATCATAGCCTTTACAGTAATGACACTGGATAACTTGGCCTCGTCATCTTCCTTAATTACTGTTGGCCTGTACCTCTTCCATTGGCCTGAAGTCTCCCCGTTCAAGTAGAATACCTTCCAATCTGTTTACTCATATGACATGTTGATTCTTGTCTCATGAGCTTACAAAGATAGTTCATCAAAAGAAAAGATGGTTAGATCTTTTGATTCTTCAAGGGTAGCTACAATATAATCAAATTGGGATGTCAAGTTTCTCAAAGCCTTAGCCATAACAACTTGACCACTGCACTTTTCACCATAAACTCACATTTGGTCACAATCGTTGAAACTCTGGAAAGATACTCTTACTCTAATTAATTTTTTAATCATCGATGTTTCTAACTCCCACCGAAGTGTCTATAATTTGATCTTCATAACCGTAGTGTTTGTCGATTTCTTATTTTCCTAATGCCTAAGAGGGTTTGATGTTAGATTATGCTTTTGCAGTGAATGAATTGGTTATAATTAATATATGATATTATTAACTTATTTAATAAAAATTATTAATATATGGATTTAATTATATTTAATATTTAATATCAAACAAAAATTTTGGAATAATTAATATGTAATAGAATTATAATTGTAAGATTATAATTTTGATATATAAATTGTGTAAGTATTATTCTTAGTTATATTTTTATGAGTACGTGATATTGATGGAACAATTAAACTAATATATATTATCTTTTTAATAAAAAATAATTAATTTTATGGAATAAAGTATAAAGATACTTAAACAATAATATAAATGTTATTGGAAAATAAGTTCATAAAACTTGTATGATTATGATACTTACAAATGGAACATTACTTGTGTATTTATAGGTGTTCTTATTCTTATAGTTGTATAATTAATTATTAGATTTAAGATTATTAAAATATTATATATATATATGTATATTACTATATTTTGATACTACTTATGATATATTCTATTGATTTGAGAGTGACTCAAATCAATATTTATTTGAGTATAATATAAACTATATAAAGATAGTTTAGTAAGTAAATAAAAGATTTATCATTATAAATTAATCCGGACAATCTTCTAGCATTTTTTATTCACTATAATTATAAATTTTTTAATTAGAGAATTAAAGATAAATTAATTTTAATTTTAATATATTTAACTATAGTTATAACTATAATCATTGTCAAAATAGTAATATATCATATAAACATCAATTAAAGAGATAAAAATTAAATTAAATTTAGTTACAAAAATTTCAAATTTTAATTAAGTTAACTATACGATATTGATTTATTAATATTTAATTATCATTGTAATTAGAGTTAGATTTTAATTATAATTTAAAGCTAATTTTAGCTAGACTTTGAAATTTTTCTCTATAAAAAGGAAAAGACATTAAGAGAGTTAACACTCCTATCCATCCCTCTAAAAAAGTTTGAGTTCTTATATATATATATAGATAGAGAGAGAGAGAGAGAGAGGCTAGAAGTTAGATAACTGAACTTCTTGTTGATGTCTTCATAGCAGAAGAAAAACTTATGCAAGATACTTGAATGAAGCTTCTCTTTTATTTTATGATCCTTGGTTCACGTTATTCTGTTAAAGTGATCCTTCAAGAAATTGTAACCTACTTACGTGTATTTATGTTTCTGGAAAAATATTGAAGCATGTCCCAGTTCTTTTATGGTTTTAGAATTTAGTCTAAGATTATGGATTAATGATTATTTAATTAATAATTTTATTAAAAAATAATGAGAGAAATGCTAAGTGTCTCGACACCATCACGATGCTGATAACTAGCATCATTGATGAAGGATGCGCCAGTGGCATTAGTTGTCGCTAGTGAAGCTTCTTTCGCCTAATGGTGAAGAGGCTAGTGGCCAAAATCACCGCTCATATCGTGCCAAAATCGTTGGTAGGGCAATGGTGACGCTGAGGAGTTGTCGATGAGAGAGAAGCGATAAAGAAATTACCAGTCGTGTAAGATGGTGACACTGAGGAGTTGTCGATGAGAGAGGATACCATGTGTGAATAGTTGACCAATAAGAATATTAATAAGTCATAATCTCTAACTTATATTATATGAGCATCTTTAAGACTATGTGAACTTGAAATTAGATACCATTTACTCTGAGTTCTAAGTTTAATAAATTAAGTCAATATTTTGTATTTAGAATATTACTAAAAGATTATGAATGATTTATTCTCATAAAAAATTATAGAAAAGTAAGTTAATTTAATTAAAAAGATTGAGAAATAAGAAATATCATTATAAATCTAAATTTGCAAAAAAATGTACAAAGAAAAAGGATATTCCTTTGTTTTAAGAGAACAATCCAAATAGCAAGCATATATATAATGAGATTGGCATAATGATTGATGTGATATGGATTAAAAGAGGATATACATTATGAGTTTACTCAATATTTTTGGTTAAGAGGTAATGTATTCAAAAAGAGATGCATTGCATTAAAAGTACTCTTAAAGCATATTGTTCGCACAAGTGTGAGTAGGAAATGTTGGGATAATCTTATATAGGACATCTATGATAGGTCCTACATAATTTATTTTTAATTAAGTAATATCACATTAAAAGACAAATTCTCAAGTATATTTTAAACGTGTCATATGTGAACTGAAAGCAAAAAAATTGATTTAATAACATATAAGATATATATAATTAATGTATTGATTAGATAGAACTTAAGAGAGTTAATTTCATCCGAAAAGACCTCAAATATACATTTCATATATATATATATAAATATATATATATAAATAATATGACACACAAAATTCATTCGCAACTCTTTCCAATACTTGCTTGAATTAATAAATTAATATGTTCTTATGCGAGTTGTTTTCTCTTACTTGACATGGCCAGATCCACTCATAGTACTTTATTTAGTGGTAATTTTGCACAGTTAATGTCATCTTCTTTTAAAAGATGATTGGATTATTCGTGAGTAAGCAGTTGTAGTTTAACAAAAACAAACGACGTCATTTTCGATCTTATATTTAACGTTAAAAACGTTGAAAGTATTGTTTTGACTGCAACGTATTTAATAAAACGTAATCAAATCGAGATGTACTGACGAAATACACTTCCGTCAGTAAATGATGACATTTTTTATTGCCTTTCATTCGTGTCTCTTTTATCAATGGTGGTTCCTATTATGTCGCAATATTCCATTGCAAAAATTAACGAAATAATTTTCCATCTATTTTTACTTACGGATATTTTGTCTGTCGCAAATTATCATATATTACAATAATTTCATCGACAAAATGTGATTTTCCGTCGCTAATTTTCAACAATATTATTTTTATCAATAATTTTCTATAGGCAATTGATAATTTTCTTGTAGTACTATAAGAGATAAGTTAAAACTTAAAACATATGACCTTTTTTTGTTGGGATATCTAAAAAATGAATTTGGGTATAATTCTTACGATAATGAAAGGGGCTTCATTGATATTAATGATGTTATGTTGTTTTAAGCAAGTGAAATTGTTACAAGATGAAGATTTTAATAAGTATAATCTTAATCATGTTTGATGAATTTGATAAAGATCTTCCACGTCTAGACGAATATTCTCCTATAGAAATAGAAATATAAAATAAATAAGAAAATCTTTTATTTAGTTAGAGGAGAAGAACATGAACATTGTTTTCATTATTCAACATACATGAAAATAAGCCCAAGAAGTATAAATAAACAATGTTGAATAATGAAAATAAGCCCAAGAACCATAAATAAACAATGACGTCAAGTGAATACAATTATAGGTACAAAAAAGTTGGATTCATCTTTAAAAATAAAGTTTAAGAATTGATGATAGAATTGCACCCAAACAAGTCGATTATTCTCACAATCACTTAAATACAACTAAAAAACTTAATCTTTTGATCATACAATACATTAAAGGCTTGTATTATACTCTCACATATATCAATGTAATAAAATTTTCTTAAAAACTTTCCAATACATCCTCTAGCACTAAAGATTCTTCTTACAACTTATATATAGTCTATTTATACTTAAAACGACCAGTTATACTAGTTAAGAACACAAATTAGTCCTTTTAATGGCTATCATCAATGACATTAGTTGATCAATATATAGCATTGGCCTACCAATGCATGGCACTAATCAACTAGTATAGCCTCTCCTAAATTTAGTGCAAGAAAGGAAGTGGAGGAGAGCGTGTCCCTTGTCTTAAGAAAGAGGCAGCTTTACTTTTAATCAAATCGAGCTAATATAATATGTGATTTGGGTGAGTGGTGCTTAAGGAAAGTTATAATTAAAACTGATAGAAGAAAAATGGAAATAATTAGTTATAATAAGTATGAAGAGGTTAGATTAAATAAACTTTGTTTATAAATATAGAGTTGTAAAGCATTTCCCTAAACTGGAGAGTCTAATTGAAGACAAAAACAAATAACATGTCTTATTCCAACATTGAATAAATCCACGGACAAAAATGTTTGTCCAAATTAGTAGGTCAATAAGTTCTTTCAAATATTAAATCACACTCATTTGATAAAATTTGATCCAAAACTATTTCAAAAGTTTCCTAAACATATTTTGATACATCAAGATTATTTCGTTTAAACTTAAATCAAAATTTCTCGTCATTATAAAAATGATTTATCAATTATGCATGTAATAAAATGATTATGCAATTTATAATTCTACGATAACAACACCTAGGATACATCTCGCTAATACGCAGAATCTATAAAAGTTTAGTAGGACGCAACCTTACTTCTAACTAGTAAAAAGATAATTTATAATTCTATAGACTACTAAAATGACTAAGATAAAGTTACAAGAAAGATTACAATGAATTTTGAAAAAGCTACTATATTTCTTGCTTTTAGTTCGCTAGACTTGAATTATCTTAAATTTCTCTCTTGAATTGCATATGAGTTCCATTTTACTAAATTTATTCATCTCATTGTTCAATTCATTTAATTAGCTTAACTACTCATTTTGATCTTCTATGTAATTTGAGCTTTCATACAACAACAACATTCAATAGAAATATGACTAAAGCACATAATCCGAGAAGGTCTAGTAGTATACAGCTTTACTCTTAACTAGTAAAGAGACTATTTCTATTAACATATTCCATGTATTGCTCAATTTCATCATAATATAGCTAGTAATATTACCAAAAGTCATTAATAACAGTATATTTTATTAACATCAATTTAATTTTAGATATATATTTTCATTTAATGAATAATTTATTTATATTTTATAACTATTGAAAAAATTAAAAATATCAATTTATGGGTTGGATTTAATTTAATAAAATGCCAAGTTGAATAAGTGTTATAAAATTTTAAATTGCTTTAACAAAACATACACTGATGTTTGAAGCTAACATAGATTTACACTCTAGGATGATATAGCCAAATTATGAATTATCTTTTTGAGGATTATTGAATGCATCAACTACTATCTCCACTGTAAGATTGTGAAAAGAGGAAGAAAGTAACCATTACAAAGATTCCAACAGAGCTAGAGTTTCGACCTCTTCTAAAGAAATAATTGTGTAGAAACCCACGACAATGAGGATCCATCGTTTTTTCTAAAGAGAACTGTTTTGGAAACCCCAAATGCTCTATAGGATCATACACAAACGACGGATCAAGTCCAAATAGGTCGAAGATAAAAGATCCAACATAAAACTTGCATCAAGCCCATCTTGTTACACGTTCAGATATCAAAAAAAGACATCACTGATGTCTTCAGTTTCCTTTCTTCATAGCAACAGATATGGTGAAAGTCCATCTAGAGCCTGCACGTCTCTAAAATTGATCGTGTAGGCAGGCAACTACGAAGCGTTTTGTTATGTGAAGAAGTACTACGAGGAGTAATTGTCGGAAACACCGTCTGTCAGTAATGGATCCTAAAGAGAAACGACGCAAGCTACATGAAGCTCTTCTCAACACTCTTTATCCTCCATCGCCACCACCACCATCACAAGCGCTAGTTCTGTTCCTCTCTTCTCCCGTTTGCTTGGTTTTTTAATTTACTTTACTGCATACTTATTTGAGTCTT
>JAOQMP010000208.1:31588912-31598955 GCA_027563575.1 Erythroxylum pedicellare | reverse complement strand
CCAATTTCACAGTAACATTTCCCCATGTATACTCATTCCCATTTTCCTTCAAAGTCTTTATAATATCACCTAAGTCCTTAAAAAATGTTATAGATTTGTAACACATTTCGTGACGTTATTTAAGCGTTATGAAAAGTCTGAACTATTTGAGACATTTTATCAAAAAAACGTCGCGAATAGTATAATATTCTTGTAGTGCGCATCATACTTAGTGGTAATGTATATGAGTTATTTAAACGAATAACTCTTAATGTTCTATTGACTTAATAAATATTAAAAGTGTCAAAATATACTATCATGGGAACTATGATAAAAAGATGAAGATAGATTGAAAATTTTAAATGATTTGATAAAATGCATATTCTTATAAAGAACTTACTTTTAAAAGTAACAAATAGGATAAGAATAGTTTATTCTTGTTTAGACTCTCTTAATCAATGACGTGGGTACATACCGTGCCTGCTGATAGCGTATATTACTCTTGTTGGTTTTGTTCCTAATGTTCTAACGACATAATAAATATTTAAAATATCAAAATATTCTATCACTGATTACAAAGAATTATTATAAAAAGATGAAGATAGATTCAAAATTTTAAATAATTCGATAAAATGCCTATTTTTATAAAAAAACCTTATTTTTAAAAGTAATAAATAGTATAAAAATAGTTTGGGTACCGTACCCTACCCAGTAGTCGTATATGACTCTTATTTTAACCAACAACTCCTAACATTCAAATGACATAATAAATATAATATTAAAATATACTATTATGGATAAAATAGAATTATGATAAAAAGATAAAAATAGATTGAAAATTTTTATTAATTCGATAAAATGACTATTTTTATAAAAAAACTTATTTTTTAAAAGTAATAAATAACATAAGAATAGTTTATTCTTGTGTAAACTCTCTTATTCAATAACGTGGGTGTCATACTGTGCCCGATGATACAGTACCGTGACTCTTATTCAAACCAACAATTCCTAATATTCTAAGGAAATAATAAATATTAAAAATATGAAAACATACTATCACGGATAAAAAAGAATTGTAATAAAAAGATGAAGATTGATTGAAAATTTTAAATAATTTGATAAAAGGCCAATTTTCATTAAAAACTTTTTCTTTAAAGTAATAAATATTATAAAATAGTTTATTATTGTGTAAATGGGTTTCATACCACTACAAGAAAATAAGACAGGTCGCAACATTTTATTGATAAATGAAAATTTTTTATAAAAAATATCATAAAAATTTAAATTTTCATAAAATGTCGCAAATTTGTAATGTTTTTTTAAAGGTTTTATCAATAAAACGTCGACGTTTTCTTTTTGTTTAATTAAAACATTTCAATCTTCTTGCATATTTCTTTTATTTGCCTTCTTCTTTCTTCTCTTTATCCTCTATCGCCACCACCACCATCACAAGCGCTGATTCTGTTCCTCTCTTCTCCCGTTTACTTTACTGCATACTTATTTGGGTCTTAAATGGAATTACGCAGGGGGAGAATGCGCAAGAAACTGAGAGCCTATCAAGGGAAGGATTTAACATGAATCTTATTCCAGGTATTGTTATTTGATTACCAGTGGATACTCGTTTAGGTAATTGCAACCAGGAGATATATTATCAGATGTGGGTTTTGAAATTTGCTGATGATTATGTCTTGCGAGAAGGTAGTTCATCAACGAGTAACGACAATGATGACGATTGTGGGCACCAAAAGTTAACCAGGGCTCAGAGGAAGAGGCTTCGTAAGAAAAAGCTTCAGGAAGATGTTTGTCGTCGGAAACAAATTATTGGGCCATTATTACCTCCGTCAATGGATGCATCATCAAGTGTTAATATTGCAATCGAAGAGACTACTCCAGATGTTCGACATAATGCTAATGACAGTCGTGCTTCCATTATCATAGGTAACAAGCCGGGTAAGAGTTATGGACTAAGTTATAAGCTCCACGTGAAATGGGAGTCTTTATTTTAGTTTCCATGCAAACGGATCTGTGTTTGTATTCAGGAGAGTCATGTGGTGGCAGTAACCAGAACAAGAGGAAGCAGAGGAGGATGGCCAAGAAGTTAGCTAAGGAGAAGTTGGAGTTCTCTAACGTGGAGAACGGTGTGAAAGATCAAAACTTGAAGTGTCCGAACTTGGAAGCTAATGATTCAGATCACTCATGCAATGTCCAAAGCTCGCCACGTAATTGTCAACGTTCATGATTCATGATGGGAAACTGGATGTATGAGTTGAGTGACATCACTTTGTTTTACGTTGTTAGGAAGAAGATGACAGAAAACTTTTTCTTATATAGGGAATGGCATTATAAATTGCATATTTCTTACTAAGGTCGAGACTTTTAAGGTTGTTTATGCGTCGGGCCTAATTTCCAATCTTAAAAAAGTTAAATTTGACCCAGTTACACCAAGGTCAGACCCAGTTGCACCACAGTCAAACGGCCAGATCCAGTCAAAATTTTCAGAGTTGAATTGACCGAACAAGTTAAAATTCAAATCACTACATGAAAAATAAAACAGAATGTAAAGGCATTACTTAAACCCTGAAGGCCTGAAATGCTTACAACACCGGAAATCGTGTGGTAAAACCTAAACCCTTTCCCTCTTCCTCTCAGGCCACTATTCTCTCCAACCACCACTAATGGCAGAGATCAAGCTCTCTGAATCTCGGGATCTAACCCGAATCGAGAGAATAGGAGCCCATTCTCACATACGTGGCCTAGGCCTCGACTCCGCACTCGAGCCGCGCGCAGTCTCCGAAGGCATGGTTGGCCAAATTGCTGCTCGAAAAGCCGCCGGCGTCATTCTTCAAATGATAAAGGAGGGGAAAATCGCGGGTCGGGCCGTCCTCCTTGCCGGTCAACCGGGAACGGGGAAGACCGCCATAGCCATGGGAATGGCCAAGTCACTCGGCCTCGAAACCCCATTTGCTATGATCTCCGCTAGCGAAATCTTCTCTCTCGAAATGTCCAAAACTGAAGCCCTAATGCAAGCATTTCGTAAAGCAATCGGCGTGAGAATCAAGGAGGAGGCGGAGGTGATCGAAGGTGAGGTCGTTGAAATTCAAATTGACCGGCCAGCGGTGACTGGAGCAGCGTCTAAGACGGGAAAGTTGACGTTGAAGACGACGGAGATGGAGACAGTGTATGATTTGGGGGTGAAGATGATAGAGGCGTTAGGGAAAGAGAAAGTGCAGGGTGGTGATGTGATTGCGATTGATAAAGCTTCAGGGAAGATTACGAAGCTTGGGAGGTCGTTTTCAAGGTCTAGGGATTACGATGCAATGGGCCCTCAGGTGAAGTTTGTTCAGTGTCCTGATGGGGAGTTGCAGAAGAGGAACGAGGTAGTGCATTGCGTGACACTTCATGAGATTGATGTCATTAATAGCAGGTAAAGTTTGTGTCTTTTGCCTTGTGATTCGCTTGATGCCATTGAAGTTGGGTGATTGATACTTGGTTGACAAAAGACTGTTAAGATCTATGGATGTTTTATGGTTTTCTTGTGGCTACTTAAAGGAGTTTGATGTTACATGATGGTTTATGGCAAGCAAAACTATTCATTTGCTATATTGGTGTGTTCTTGTGATGAATTATAGAACTGCAACCGTATATATCCACGTACGAGCTGGTCTTGTTGCAAGAGGTCTTCTTTTTAACCCTTAGAATGCCTTAAAGGTTTGCTTTTCAAGTATTTTATAGATGATTGGGTCTGTCTAAAATTTAGATGGAACCTGTCATAGTGCAGTTTTGTCCTTTATAGGAATTCTTTGCGTCAGTCTCAGTTTGTCTGTGCCACTGTATGCTTGGATTCAGGGATAAGAAATCTTGTTTATCCCCGTGTAATACGCTTCTGATACAGACACATTTCACTGTTCTATCATGATATTTTTTTCCTGAGTACTTAATAGATAAAACAAAAGTAATAATACATTTAGCGGCAACGTGAATAATATGGGTGTTCATGCCTACATTGAATATTACTACAGCAATCTAACTCCTTGTTTTTTGCAAATTGGACAACGATATCAACCATCTGAGTTGCTATTAGTTATCCTTGTCACAAGATGAAGCTTTGCAACCACTTTTTTTCATATACGAGATGGATGAAAGTGTTTGGAAAAATGTATGAAGTCGCAGAAAATAAAAAGATTTAGCACTGGCTTTTGATCAAGATTTGAGAATTTTGAAGATTTTTGCCTGGGAATTTATAGTGCTGATTTGAAAGTGGTTTCCACAATGGTGTTCACTTATTGTGATTGATATATAGAGCCGCATCCTTCAAGGAATCTCTAGACTCTTTTTAAGTATCTCACTGGCATCTATCTTGATTTTGACATTTACCTGAACTTCTTTTTCCATCTTTATCAGTCTGTGGACCAAATCCTTGTTGCATAGGCGCAGTATCACCTATGTTATTTGTCCATTATTATCACTAGCTCATCTTCTACTTTCAGAACACAGGGATTTCTAGCTCTTTTCACTGGGGATACTGGTGAAATCCGTGCCGAGGTGAGGGAGCAGATTAACACTAAGGTAGCTGAATGGCAGGAGGAGGGTAAAGCAGAGATTGTACCAGGTGTCCTGTTCATTGATGAAGTGCATATGCTTGACATAGAGTGCTTCTCCTTTCTCAATCGTGCTCTTGAGAATGAGATGGCACCGATATTAGTTGTGGCTACTAACAGAGGGATCACTGCAATTCGAGGGACAAATTACAAGTCTCCACATGGGATTCCGATAGATCTCCTGGATCGATTGCTTATTATATGCACTCAACCATATACAAAGGATGAAATTAGCCAGATTGTGGACATAAGATGCCAAGAAGAAGATGTGGAGATCACCGAAGAGGCAAAGGCCTTACTAACACATATTGGAGCAGAAACATCCTTGAGATACGCTATCCATCTCATAACGGCTTCTGCATTGGCCTGCCAGAGGCGAAAAGGAAAGATCGTGGAAACTGAGGATATTACAAGAGTTTACAATCTTTTCCTGGATGTAAAGAGATCAACACAGTACCTAATAGAGTATCAGAATCAGTACATGTTTAACGAAGCACCAATAGGTGACCATGAGGATGATGATGCGGATGCAATTTTGTCTTGAAGTTCATATTGCCGTGGAGATTCTATGGTTGGTCTTGAATCCTTTTTATAAAACATGTAACCATGATTTCTGTAACTTCAAACGATTCTTTGGCTTCAATGTGCAGCGAAAAGTTTGTGATGTTTACTAAATGGTTATTCTACGTTTATTTCTCTTAAGAACACTTGTTGACAGAATTTGAGTCTGTAAAGATTGCGTTCTGAAATGTAACATCCTTCATTTCCTAACGGCTTAATTTTAAATTAGATTAATTCAATTTCTTAAAATTAATAAAATTTGAACTTAAATTCAAATCGACTTAAATGTCAAGTTGAATTTCAAATTCAACTTGAGGTATTGAGTTTAATCTCTTTTCCTATTACAAGACGTGATTATGCCAAGACTATGTCGGGACTGGAAGGAGAGTGAGCTCATATAACAGAAGAAAAGACATCTTAGGTCTACCTTTGATGGTGAAGAGGATTTGCCATCTTGGGTCTACAGGGCATAACTTTATTTTGTTGTTAACAGTCTTACTAAAGTATCGAAACTCGAAGCGGCTGGAGTTTGTCTCCAAAGGGAGGTGTTGGTCTGGCTATAATGGAATAAAAATCGACGGCCCTATCAAACTTGAAGAGGATCTCAAAAACCAACTCTTATGGAGATTTTTACCCCAAACAACAAAAACTCATGTCGTTGCGACAAACTTCCTCGACAGTTAAATATCAACAAGACTTTGAACCGCTAAAAATCCCATTAAAGCATTTGGATGATGATACACTGTTAGCAATTTTTATCAACAGGGTGGAAGACAAGGTAATTGTTGAAGATGAACTGTAATGGGCTAACGAAAGTAATAGAACTGTAATGGCAAAATTGGTTGGAGAAAGGTAAGCGACATGAATTATTCAGCCGAGTATGAGCTTATTTTCGAGTCCTGTATTGCTAGTTAGGAAGCAGGCCGGCAGTTTGAGGTTTTGCATTGATTAATGGGCATTAAACAAACAATAGTACCCAACCTTTATCAGTCTGTGGACCAAATCCTTGTCCATATTAGAGCAGGGAGTTTCTGTTGACCTCAAAGGTCAGAGCCATGGAACAATTGCCCATGCCCAAGATGCTTCATTGGGTTAACATGGTATTATCAAAGATCCATCAAAGACTATGGCAAAATTACAACTCCATTAACTAATTTATTGAAAAAAGATGCCTTTTATTGGAATAATGAAGCTGCAAAGGCTATTCAAAATCTTAAACATGTCAAAAATACCAAACCTAGCCTTGTTTAATTTTGAGGAGTCTTTAGTGATCAAGACAAATGTTTTGGGCACAGGAGTGGGGGCTATTTTAATGCAGAGAAACCAATCTATAGCATTTTACAGTTAAGCCTTGAAGGGACAAGCTAGATTGAAGTTGGTGTCCAAGATAGAATTAATGGCGATAATGTTTATTGTCCAAAACATGGAACCACCATCTTATAGGCCTAATGCAAACTGACTAAAGGAGTTTGAAACATCTTCTTGAGCAGTGATTAGTGTTAGAAGGGCATCAAATGTGGCTGACCAAATTATTAGGTTTTAACTTTCAAAATGAATATAAACCTAGGGAAGAAAACAAGGCAGCTAATGTGCTATCTAGAATACCTTCATGGCATAAGTAAACCAAGATGAAGAACTGAGGTCCCTTAAAGAGGCATTAAGTGTTTATCCATATAGTAAACCTAACTGACCCTTAATGTAAGGACAATTACGATACAAAAATTGCCTTTTAATTTCAAAATATTCCCCTCTCAGTCAAAAGGTGATGACAGAATTATATTGGGAAGGTATGAAAAATGATATTAAAAATTTTGATGAATCTTATGAATTTTATTTGCAGCACAAGTAACTATCTTTATCACCAAGGGTACTCCTGTAACCTTTGCCAATTCTGGAACAAGTGTGAGAAGATGTTGTAATGGACTTTTGTCAACTTACGAGTAGCTTTGCTTTTGTAAATAGTTGTGTATTGTTTATTTAATGAAGTGTAGTCGATTTATAGTTAGAAGATGGCTTATGTTTGTTTTACTTGTTTTGTATATAAAGGAAAATCTGACCATGTACATTTAAAAGAAAATAAGGGTCAGTTCTTATTTCATCTCTCTCTGTGCGAATTGTATCATGGTATTAGAGTAGGGAACGAAGTTGTAATCAATTGTTTGTTTTAACCGATTGATTCGAGAGATCGAGATCTTGTGAGGAATCAACTATTGATCATCTTCAACAGTTTTATTTTGTGTCTGTGCTTAAGGGAGCAACGGAGTCAAAGAATCAAGAGTTAGGGTTTTTGAAACATCGTTTTCTTCTCACAGGAGCGCATCTGGTGTGAGCTATTGGTAATGATGGAAGGCTTTTCGCATTATTCTCCAGGTGGATCAACTCTAGATCCCAGATTGAGAGTTCCACCTGAAAAAAATCAAACATACCTTCAAGGATCTGACCATCCAGGTATGAGTTTAGTTACTACAGTCTTGAATGGGAACAATTTTTGAGCTGGAGTAGATCGGTTAAAATAGCTCTAAGAGCTAAGATGAAATTAGGGTTTATTGATGGAACTTGTCATATACCTATTCCAGGATCTATTGAATTTGATAAATGAATTAGAACCGATTACATGATTAGATCATAGATTTTGAACTCAATGTTAAAAGATATAGTTGAAACTTTCATTTATACAAATTTTGCTCGAGAATTATGACCAAAATTAGAAGAAAGGTTTGAAGAAAGTAACGGTCCTTTGTTATATCATATACAACGACGGATTAGTGCAGTAACACAAGGAAATCTGTCTGTTGCTAAATACTGTACCAGTCTTAAGAAATTGTGGGATGAACTCTGGTGTCTCATGCCTATCTCACAGTGTACTTATGGGGCAGTAACACAGTGTCTATGTTGAGCACCTAGGGTTCTAGCTGATTTGACGTCATTGAATCAGTTAATGCAATTTCTAATGGGTCTGAATGAGAGTTATAATCATGTTAGGAATTAAATTCTAGTTATGGAACCTTTGCCTTCTATCAATAAGGCTTACTCTATGGTCTTAAGGGTAGAAAAGCAAAGGGAGGTGTAGATGGTTTTTAGTGAAGGAGTAGAACATAATTCTATGTTAGTGAGTAAGGGGAATACTGAGAAGGTTGGAGATGGAGGAGGAAAATAGTTTAAACATAAGTGGGGTAGTAGTAGTGACAAGAGTTAGATATATTGTTCTTATTGCAAGAAGAACGAACATGTGAAAGAAAACTATTTTCAGCTCACTGGTATATCAGACTGGTACAAGGAGCTGCAAAATAAGAAAGGAAAGGGAAGTGGGAAAAATTATACTACTAATGTAGTGAATGAAGATAATGCATTCACTGTGGATAACAGTAAATTAGTGGCAGATGCTACTACTGATACTTCTAATCCTGCATTGTCTGAATTTATCAGACAAGAATTGCTAAAGTTGGTGAAGAATAGAGCAATCTCAGATCCTCTAATAGTGAACCTGGCATATCTTTCGGATTTTGCAAGTACACTTCCTTTTCTAGCTCTTTTTAGTCTAGATGGCCTAGGTTTAGATTTGTGGATATCAGATACAGAAGCCTCAAACCATATGTGTGTGGATATTTCTTTATTAACCAAACCTATTGTACCTAACACATTTATACTTGTATATCTGCCTGATAGAACTCAAAACCGTGTACATCACATTGGTGATGTTTTCCTACCCAATGAACTTATCTTGACAGAAACACTATATATACCTACTTTCAAATTCAATCTTTTGTTTGTTAATAAACTTGCAACCACTTCCTCTGTTACCTTCAAATTTTATCCAAACTACTGCATTTTACAGGACCTGAAGACTAAACAAATCTTGGCAGTTTGTAAGGTTATTGGGAGGCTTTATATAGTAGACAAGGATTCCTTCAAAGCTGACACAATAGCTAAATATTCTTTGTGTACTGTTAGCTGTAGTCTTGATAAAGTTCATTCTGTGTCTATGTACAAACTTTGGCATCAATGTTTAGGCCATGTTTTTGACAATGTACTTAGACATATTGTTTCTTTTGATAATAAAGTGATTGGTGTAGCTGGTATTTGTGATGTTTTCCAATTGCTAGACAACACAGATTGTCATTTCCTTCTAGCACTATTCATACTGTTTCTATTTTCCAATTAGTGCTTGTTGATATTTAGGGTCCCTATAATCAACATTCTGTTTCTGGTGGGAAATATTTCCTGACAATAGTGGATGATTACAGTAGGGGAACTTGGACATATTTGATGACCCATAAATGTTAGGTGATCAATTGTTTGGATAGGTTTTTTAAGATGGTAAGAACACAGTTTCAGAAGTCTGTTTAGATCATAAGAACAGATAATGGAGCTGAGTTCTTAAGTGGGGAATGTCAGAAAATGTTTAAAGATTTGGGAATTTTACGTCATAAGTCGTGTGTTTATACACCACAACAGAATGGGATAGTGGAGAGAAAACATAGACACTTATTATAGATAGCTAGGGCTCTTTTGTTCCAAGCTTCTTTACCTATACAATTTTGGGGTGATTATATACTGACAGCAACTTATCTCATAAATAGACTTCCTTCTTCTCTTCTAAAATGGAAAACACCTTATGAGATTTTATATGGTTATCCACCCAAGTATGATCATATAATATCTTTTGGATATCTTTGTTTTTCCACAAAAGTTCAACCTCATAAGAATAAGTTTGATCCGAGGGCTTATAAGTGTATTTTCTTGGGATATAGCCATGGACAAAAGGGTTATGAATTGTTTGATTTGGAATCTCATTCTATTATTGTTTCTAGAGATGTAGTTTTTCATGAAAATATTTTCCCTTATCAGTCTTTGTCTAATACCACACCAGTTCTTCCACTTCCTTGGTTACAACTAATTAGCTTT
>JAOQMP010000208.1:31576798-31588812 GCA_027563575.1 Erythroxylum pedicellare | reverse complement strand
ATTATTGTTTCTAGAGATGTAGTTTTTCATGAAAATATTTTCCTTTATCAGTCTTTGTCTAATACCACACCAGTTCTTCCACTTCCTCGGTTACAACTAATTAGCTTTATGATCTTCTTGATGTTTTACCTTTGAGTATTAATGGTTCTCCTATCAATTTACCAATTTCAAACATCGAAACACATATTCCTAAATCTTCATCTTCTCATTCTTCAACATTTCCAGTTACTGTCACTCCTGAATTGCGTAGAAGTACCAGAATATCACATTACTAGCTTGGCTAAATGATTTTGTGTCTCAAGCAACCACCAACAATGTTTTGTCTTCATATTCAGGTTCTAGTTCATCAGTTTACACCCCTTCTACTTTTCCTTTTATACCTACCCTACATCTTACGTCCACATACATATCTTTTTTGGAAAATGTTTCAAATATTCAGGAACCTCAATCTTATTATCAGGCTAGAACTAATATACATTAGGTGAGAACTATGTAACAGGAGTTGGCTGCATTAGAATCCAATCATACTTAGATTTAACTCATTTACCTGATGGTAAGAAGGCCATTGGTTCCAGGTAGATTTATAAGATGAAACTTAAGCCTGATGGGACTGTTGATCGTTATAAGGCTAGGTTAGCTGCAAAAGGATATCATCAAGTTGAGGGGATTGATTTTACTGATAGTTTTTTACCAGTTGCTAAAACAGTAATTGTTCATTTGTTGCTAGCTATTGCAGCATATTTTATTTGGCCTATACACCAGTTAGATATGAATAATGCTTTTTTGCATGGGTTTCTTGATGAGCAAGTGTACATGATACTTCTTGATGGGTATACTAAGGATGGATCGAATGAAGTTTGCAAGTTAAACCGATCCTTATATGGCTTAAAGCAAGCCTCACAATAATGGAATTATGAATTTACTAAGCATTTGCTTTCTAATGGTTTTGTGCAATCACAACATGATCATTGCTTGTTTACCAAATCTACTGGTTCTACTTTTGTTGCACTTCTTATATATGTGGATGACATTTTGTTGATTGGTCCGTCTGAAGTTGTCCTCAATGATGTTAAAAGTTTTCTGCATACTGCTTTTACCATTAAGGATCTTGGGCCAGCTAAGTACTTTCTTGGTTTAGAGATTGGTAGATTGTCTACTGGTCTATATGTTAATAAGAGGAAGTATGTTTTGGATGTTCTCTCTGAATCGGGTTTGACTGGAGCAAAACCAATTTCTACTCCATTGCCTAAGGGCTTACAGTTAACTGATCAATCTAGTCAGTTACTCGATGATATGGGACAGTATAGGAGGTTAATTGGTAGGCTGTTGTATTTGGGTTTTACTCGATCTGACATCACTTTTGTTGTTCGACAATTAAGTCAGTTCCTTAATGCTCCTTGTCAAGGTCATTAGGATGTCGCTTTCCACTTGTTGAAGTATTTGAAGGGTTGTCCTTCTAAAGATATGTTTTTCCCTGCTTCCACTAAATCTTTTGTTTCTCCTGTCTCCTCGTTCTGTTCACTTGTGCTTATTGTGATGTTGATTGGGGGTCATGTTTGATGACTAGAATATCTATTTATGGGTTTTGTGTTTTCTTGGGTTCTTTTTTAGTTTCTTGGAAAACTAAAAAACAGCCCACGATTTCTCGTTCTTCTTCTGAAGTGGAGTATCGCAACATGGCTTCAGCTGTGTGTGAACTGCTATGGCTTTCTTATGTGTTGCATGATTTATAGATTTCTTTTACTTCACTTATCCCTTTGTGGTGTGATAACAAGACTGCTTTATATATTGTTGCTAATCCGATTTTCCATAAACGCATCAAACATCTTGAAATTGATTGTCGTATGATTCGTGTTCAATACAAGCTGGGTTTTGTTGCTCCTACTCATGTTTCTTCCAAAGACTAGTTAGTTGATCTTTTTACCAAGACTTTGGTAGCTCCAAGTTTTGCTTTTCTTATGTCAAAGTTGAGTTTGGTTGATGTTCACCAAACTCCAACTTTGAGGGATTGTTAACTTTATGAGTAGCTTTGCTTTTGTAAATGGTTGTGTACTGTTTATTTAATGAAGTGTAGTCGTTTTATAATTGGAAGATAGCTTACGTTTGTTTTACTTGTTCTGTATATAAAGGAAAATCTGATCATGTACAGTTAAGAGAAACTAATATAAAGGGTCAAATCTCTCTGTGCGAATTGTATCAACTTCACATTGCCAAAATATGATGAGCTCAAAGCTATTACGGTGATTGTGGACCGATTTAGTAAGTTTCTGCACCTCTGAAGCATCCCTTTATGGCCACTATTATAGCTAACTTTTTTATACAAAACGATTGCATGGGTTTCCAAGATCTATTAAGAAAATATGAAGGAAGTATACAGAACAATACTACTGGAATGTCCCATTTCAGGTAGGCAATCTGGTTTATATCAAAATTAGGCCTTACCGAAGCAAATCATTGATCAGAAGGAAAATAAGAAGTTGTCATCGGGGTGGGTACTTTTGGCCTATCTAGTTGTTCAAAAGATGCTCCATAGTTCCAATCATATCCACCTGGTGTTCCCATCTTCCAACTCAAAGCTATCATTGGAGAGCTAACACACTTTGTTAAGAGATTCCCCAAGTCTTGCAAAATGATTCGGAATGGAAAGTGGAACCGTGGAAGGTTTTAAGCATTAGGCCAGAAAAGAGCCGGTATACAGCTTCCAACAGCTCACTTCCGCTTCCAGGAAGGAGAAGAAAATCCAGAACAGCCCATATATTAATAATGATGCAGAGAATTAAGAGGAAAGCCTATTTCAACTTTGAGCTGATTCCTATCATGTTTTATTGTCACCGTCTTTGCTAATTTCCATTACTATTTTACTGTTTTATCGACTAGTGTGTTCACAGAATAATGAGTTGTCCAGATGGTTTGAGTTCTTCAGAATGTGTAGGTGTATCAGAGGCAAGGAAAAAGGTACAAACATGGAATGATTCTTATACTGATCTTAGAAGAGAGGTAACTCTTAAAAGTTACCATTCACAGTTCCTATTTGATCATCATCGTTGACAGCACCACCTTCCCATTTTCTCTAATCTTCCTTCTTAAATCATTGTTCCATTAATTTTCCACCATCTTCCTCGCAACCCTTTACGAGGTATTCCACCAGAACAAGGTTTGTTGTTGCATAACAGCCTGTAGCATAGTTGTATGTACTGATGTACATGGCTTCAATTGAATACTGCTATATGGATTGCCTTGAGCAAAGAAAGATAAAATAAATAATGGAGAAAAGCTGGTGGACAGTCGTAATCTAATAACAAAGAATGCAGTGTGACTAACCAAAACAATTAAAATCATTAAGAGAGAAGAATTCTTACAAGACACTACAACGTCGTGGACGGAAAGATGAAAGCCCAAGTGTCATATTTTTAACTTACAATGTGTCTCGCGTTCTCCTTTTTTTTCTTTTTTTGCCCTTTTCGTGTGGAGATGTTGAAGATAATTCCAAACTAGAAGTCTGAACCTTTCCAGACAGGCAATAATGTTGATTAACAAAAGTTGAGGTTTGCTTAATTACAGGTTTTGGAATTCAATTGTTTGATAATTCAAAACTTAGTTTAATGTGAAGCTTGATCATAACAGAACCTTCATGGGTAAGACATTAAAGCAAGGCTATACGATCCAATAGCCTATGTACCAACCATATGCTATTGTCACGCATGCAATTTCTGTGTGTAAGTTACTGAAAACCTTATAAGCGGTCAGATTGGAAGCAAAAGCCTAAAGCAAGCTCGCTGCCCCTAAGGGGTCATCCTAGTTTGTGGAAACACAAGCGGAAGGGCTTCCCTCCAACCAATTATATTGTTTAAACAACATCATTCCCCCATTATAGACATGTCTAACATTAAGCGTCAATCATGCCCTTGAACCCTCAAAAGTACACTTGACCACCCTCTTTTGAATTATTACGCTCATAAAGTCCAAAAAGCATTCACAATGCAATAAATAAAAGATCCTCTCACATACTAGATACCCACCCATGCAAAACATTGCCTTTCTCATGCTCTTCATCTCCTCGAAATCTGGGGGAATCTGATGCCCACAGCTATGCTATGCTATGCATGCCTTTATTCTTCTTTTTTTCTTTTTAATAATATGCAAAATAAAATAAATATGGGTTGGGATGAACTAGAGCTCGTTTCTTTATTATTGTAAGAACTAATATAAAGTAACAAAAAAAAAACAATCTAATTTTAAACACTTCCTCTTTTCCATGTATAAACAAACCAAACCACTGCACTTTGTTTTGGTCTTTCACCATGGTCCCTCATCAGGGTAATCAAACGGCGTCTCCGTCACCTTCTGAGAATCCAGTAGATCCGGGTGCACAAACCCATACTTCCTCAGCACCTGATTGTCCGCGAAATTCAAAGCTTTGACCATCCCATTCCAGCAACTCTCTCCGGCGTACATCTGATTGTGGTCCCCACTGCAAGGTTGGCACCCCGTGAAATGTGTGACGAACGGCCGTCTATAACTCCCCTTTCCATTACCCCAACCCCTCAGGTTCCGCTCCCTAAACGCACCGTATTGCTCGCTCACCTTCTCAGCATGACGCCTCCTCAACCTCCCGTCTTCTCTCTCCATCTCGGTGTACTTCTCCGTTATGTTGGCCAGCGTCGGTAGTATATCTACCCAATATCCTTCAAAATAGTACTCTCCCTCCAAGTAAATCTTGTCCGTTAAACTCTTATCTTGATGGATGAGATAAATCAGACCCGTCTGATCGTCCGATTCTGGGAACAGCTTGTCCTTGAAAATTGACCGTTGGATTTCACCCCATTTAGGGTAATCCCGGCTCATGGGGCCCATGTTGGCCCAGGTGTCCATGAAGTCCATCGACCACTGGCAGTTCCTGATCAGAAACACCCCGGCGTTTAACGCCGTCCAACTTTTCTTCTCGTAAATCAGCTTAGCCCAACCGTGGACCACAATATTGTGGTTCTTGTAGTCGTACCGTCGTAGCGGTAGCTTGTACTCCATGTCGGTAAACATCGCGTCCGAGTCGACCCACCAGATCCACTCGGCCTCCGGGTGAGCTAACATCGCCGCTTTAACCACCGGTAGCTTTGCCCAGAAAGTCTTCATCTTTGGGTGAAGCAATACGTTGTTGTAGAATATATCGATACCGTGGATCCTACAGTAGTCTACTTTGTTCTTGAAAAACCTTAACAGTAAATGATCGCCGATAGGGTTCTTGCATGGCGTCGGTTGAGAACCAGTGACCATAACGACGCGGTCACGTGCTCCGGCAGCAAACGTAGGGTGGTGTTTGAGCCACTCTTTTCTCTTCTCGTCCCAGTTCTTGACGGGCTTTTCTATGGAGTATCTGAGTTCTGGGTCGTCGTAGAAAGTGGGTTCTGGTGGGTCGTAGCCAAGGTTAACAGTGGGTTGGCCATGGAGACATTTTGTTGAGTCGGAACCAACCTTCGACGTCGAACCGGTGACAGTGGGATCCATGCTGTGAGTGAAGTTAGGAGCAGCGAAGGACCAAAAAGACCAGACCAGTAAGAACGCGAGCAATGATCCGCCAAGGTAGATAAACCCATCATTGAGACACGAAAAAGTGGACTTGTTTCGAGCGTTCGATTTCGCCATCGGAGAGTGCTGAGACTTGGAAACTTCTGGCACGACCATTTTCAATGATGTTAATAACTTACTTGGATAACTAGAAACAAAAGCTTTGGAGCTTGCTCTCGTCTGTCTTGCGTCGACTAGCGGACAGATGGTGCCTTAAGAGCTTGAAACGTTGCTTTCTTAGTCTCCATCACGCAACTCCCAGCCTAAATTTAGCAGAGAAAAGCCATTAAAACGGGTGGAGATTCGATACAATCTAATCTGATCAAACTTCAATTTTCTTGTACTTTCTTACTTAAAAGAGGGCTTTAGTTCAGAGAGTGAGTGTTACAGAGTGTGTTAATTTTACTTAGGTATATGAGCGCGAAGGACGCCAAAATGCGCAGGGATGGGAAAGATAAAGCGTAACCTACGGTATGGTGGGGTCCGCTTCCTCCTCTTTAACTTTGCTGCTTCTTCCCATAAATAAGGTGTTTAGGTGTGAAGATTCTGCGATTGACACGTGGAGTGGTGCACGTGATTGGGATTGTCTCAGCGACAGTCGTTTTTGTCAGGTGGCTTAGATTGCAAAGCTCAGCGCATAATCTCCGTGAATAGCGTTCCAAGTGTCGGCTTCAGATATTGTTTTTTTATTTAATCATGAGTTATTTAAAACTATATAAATAATTCTTAAAAAGTAGAATTACTGAGTTTTAAAATTCTTATATATTCAATTTTATTTTATTTTATTTATAATTTATTATTAATTATTTAGTAAAGCATGATAATAATAGTTCGGGAGCTTTAGTCCTGTCTTAGTCCATCTACCATAGGAATCCTTATGTCATGATCTTTCCTAATAAAGAAACCGAACAGGAAGATCAGACCGACTGTTTGACCGTAATCATCGGGAACTAGTTAAGGAAAAGCAACCTTTTAAGTGTTTGATGGTCTTGCAACTACAAAACGAGCAATTAGAATGATATTTCCATCATAATCGCCTAAAAAAAGGGTTCTTGTTATTTCAATTTCTTCTACTAATCGCATTGCACCCATCACATGTCATTGATAGGTCTATTCCCTTACCTATGAGCTTGTCGATTGGTCCAAAAACCAATGTCAGGTCAACAAACATCCCGGTGAAGACTGAAGAGAGCTCTAAAGCCAGAAAGAAATAAAGTGAGACGAAAAGAGACAAGCGGGTAGCAGGGGAGTAAGGCCGACATGCATGTGAGGGATTTAAAGGTCGTGAATATCCTCTGCAGACAGTTTCTGCAAACTCATGTGCCTTCACTGACCAATTTTAGATTTTGATGATGATGGGCAATGGAGCTGCCATTAGTTTTTGCATCATACCTAATTAACCTTTGTTATTTATACAAAGTCTCTCTAGTAGTTAGAAGAAGTACTTCCCCAAATCTCACATTCCAGCTGAATTCATACTGTAAGCAATATTTATACAATCAAAGGTACAATGAAATGATCATGATACAGGACTTACAGGATTTACTTAACATCCTTCCAGGTCTCGCCACCTGAGGTAAACGACCCCTGCACGATAATGAGCATATGCTCCAGCAACCACAAGTACATGAAAGAGTTGGTGGCTGTGACCTGCAATGTCAAATTTCCCAGGCATCCATCGTTCAGGAATCCTTGCGGCATAAACTAGTACTCCAATTCCATACAACAGCCCCATCAAAACTTCGTAGCCGGTCGTATGGAGTGCCTCTGGCATGCTCCAAAACAATATTAGCTTGTGCAGAATTGGTACCAATCCGCACAAACCCATGCCTGAGAAGAGGCATACACGAGTTGTGCGGAACTCAGGTGTTTGAAACATGGGGTGCAGAGAAAACAAGACTGTGGCAATTCCGAAAATACTTATGAACCCCATGTAAAGGTTGCAGAAGAATGGATAACACATGAAGGAGTAGAAGACAAGAGGGTAAAAGGAAGTTGATATCAGCGCAGCAATTCCAGCATAGTCAAGCCTGAGCATAATACACGATAGCCTCTCAGAGTGACAAGAAAGAAGGTGAAAAATACTGCTAGCAAGCAAGCAAAACATGGCTCCGCCCAAGAAAGCGAAGAACGGCCATCGGGTAATCGGCCTCACCATCAGGGGTGTTATTATGTTCGCCGCATCATCTGTCATATTACGCTGCATTTGGTCATGAAGAACACAAGTTGAATAATTAAATAGGAAGAAAATGGAATTCTCTGGTGCAAGATTTTTCCTATACACTAGATCAGATATTCGATAAATGGAATATAAAAAAAAGAAACATTACCAGGACACAAACATTTGTGGAGTTGCCAAGTGAGAAACACTCAGGCAAACAATTATAGAGAAGCTCCACAACATGCCATCTTGAAGGAGAAGAAATCAGATCCATAGAAGGTAAGGTTGACTTCAATTCATCCCTTAGTCTGTGCAGATCAGGCATGTGGGGAAAAGAAGAGAGACATGAAAGTAATTTGTGCAAATCAGCCTTTAACACCTCTGGCAGCTGTAGAGAATGGAGATCAACAACTGTTGGTACTTTCATTGCAGTGTATATGGTCAGAGAAAGGAATAGTAAGAACCCAATCAAATGCCTGCAAGAAATAATAGTTAAACCACAAGAAAGTTACCCTTCAAGCCAATAACAGAATGTATTTCTTCAACAACTTCAGAACTTCCAGTTAATAGAAGATTAAACAAGATAAATACACATAGCAGCCATAAATCTATATAGCATCACAGAATTGTTGTTCCCGGGATCCAATGTTCATATATCTAAGATATAGACACGATTAAAGAAAACAGATAGGTTGCAATTTATGATATGGTTAAGCTAATGTCTTCATGAAATACTCTTCGAAAATAGGATGTAAAAAGATCTAATTCCATTATTGGACACTATGCTCCCTCTTATCTGATGGCATGGCTACTCTGTTTTCTCTCATAAAAACCTAATTAGTATGTTATGCATCTCAAATGTTCCTATAGATTGATTGAGTAAAGAGCATTTGCTCGTATCTGAAGACATCTGTTGGCATTCCATTTGGACTCTTATCCGCGTTGACAAAAAGTTCCACCGTAATGAAATCTGCACCTTTCCGACTAGTCACTGATCCTCTTCAGGTAGGCGATAATAAAGCAGTAAGTCCAACCACTGATCCTCTTCACAGAAACTCGTAACCTTATAATTAGTATTGCAAAATCATCATGAAGCTTTAAGGTTATGAAGCGTTCATTCTCTAGATTCTCTACAATTTCTTATTTCAGAGGTTAAGTAACAACCACATAAGCATAGAACCAAAAAATATTTTTAAAACTAAAAGCCAAAACAATCATAAACATTGAAGCCAAAAAAAGAAATCAGGCGATTGATCTTCCAGCAATCCTAACATCTCATAATCCAAACCCAAGCAAATAACCACAGGTACATAAAAGAATTCTACCCTCTTTTTTGAGAATATTGTTGCATGAGAGAGGAAACTTACGTCCAAACATTTAATGTCTCATTGTGGATAGAGAAGATACTAAGCAAAGCCTCCTTCAAGGGCCAATTAGCTCGGTAGTGGCCCAAAATGTACTCATTGTCCCTTAAATAATCGGGCAAAGAATGATACTCTACCAACTGATACTTTGCTTTCTTCCATAGTCTCCTGCCTTTCCCCTTCTTAGATGAGCTTACTTGATGCATTTCTAATGTTTCAGTTATGACCTTAGAATCCTCAGCGGGTAGTCTTACACCTTCCATCCTAAGTCAGAACCAACATAAACGTTGCAGAGGTCAAAAAGAATCCGACTTTTAGAACCAACGTAGATAAATAGTTACTAACACGCATAAACACACACCAAGCTCAATTTCAACAACTCCACATAAACCATGCTACTCCAACTCAACTATATAGGGAAGCAATCCACAAATGCATTCAAAAAGAACAGAAAAAGCAAACGAAACCCAGGAACGGAAACAAAGAGCTAGTTCCTGAAATAAGAACAACCCAGATGGGGTCTCTGCAGAAAGATTGAATGTTGGGTTATAATTCGCGGGGGGATGTAACAAACGTCATGGTAAACTCAAAAGGTGAAGCCAAGAAAATGGGAACCAAGTACGAGACAAAAATCCTAAATACTAGATGTAAAGGAGCTTGAATTCTAACCACTAACCAAAGGACACACTCGCACCAAAAGGAACGCGAAGACAGCAACTTTGAAGAACCCCACTATGGAAAACATTGCCTTTTAAAGAAGAAGAAAGAAATGGAGCGAAGAAGGGCATTGGCATTAGAGAAAGGAAGATGCTGTCAGCAGATTCGGAGACGCCAAAGATGGGTTCCTTGTAGTTGTCACTCGACCTGCCAGTTTGGCACTAATTTTCCTACGACAAGCTATCGAAGGAAGCAAATTGCTAACTCTGTGTTTTGTGTAAATTGTAGTTTATGGAAAGGTAAGTGTCATTAAAATGACATCATAATTGTCCAGATTTGTATCTGTGGTTCTCAGCACCAGACAACACAGAATCGTCAAAAACTTCAACACGATACAAACGTTTGACTAGGGTAAGAATTATGTCGATGTCTTGATAAAAATATATTGTTCTCTAAAAAAGGAGACTTGTAATTAATAATAAGTCTTAATTTTCTTCAAACTATTTTAAATATTTATAACCAACTGATTATTTTTTGAATATAAGGAAAATTTAAACATACAAACTTATTTTCCTTTTTTGATGAATTCAAATAAATGTAGTTCCTTAATCATTGACCTTTTTTCATAATTCAATATGTAATTTACAAATTTTATGTTGTTATATCTACACGAAACATGAATTAACCATTTAAAAAATTGTTTAAAGGGAAATATAATATTAGAATGAAGTTTCATCGAAGTAAGTAATATATTAAAAGAAAAGGATAAGGGATATTTAACAATTAAACGTTAAAAGGAAAATATATAATAACAATGAAAATGATAGTTAATAAACCAAACCTACTCACAAAATCCCTCGTGAGTCGTGCTGAGAGATAATGCTGACGACAAGTTGCTTAAGTATAAACATCTCCAACTCATCGGATCCGATCCCTTGATTATACGTGAACACGCTTCTTGGTTTTTTATGGAGTGTTTTGGAAGTTGATTTTTTTTTTTGTCTAATGATTGACTCAACCTCTAATTAAATATATGCCTCGATTATATTTAATCTCTTTAACAAATTCAACAATGAGATTAACCATCCTATTATTAGATTTGGCAATAGGTTAAGTTGGATCAAGACGAAAAATGATGTCTATTTAATTTTACCTTTTAAAAAGACAACATTTTGAGAAAGGAGTATGGGTTATCCTTCGGGTCAATTTCTCATGTTCAAGTCTAGCTTAAAAACTAGTCAACTTAGACCGTCGCTCCCTATTGTTCTGATGGAGAGAAGAAATTTTGATTAACTTATTCGAGAAATCTTCAAACAAATAATGAGATGAAATTTTAAATAGTCATTTTAATATTTTTTAAAATAAATTATGAAAAATCCTCTATCACTTCACTTTATTGATTGATTTAAGTATGTATGAAAGGAATGATCAATTATAATTGATAATTTGTTGCATTCTGCCGCACCTTTGAGAACAAATCGAATTGTTTTATTGAAAGTTGCACTCGTACATTCAATGTCTTATAAATGAAGGCCTATCATTCATGTGCCAAGTATAGGCATGTTGTGTATGGATCATATATAGATGTTTCAAATTTAAAGTATTACGAGAAGAACGTGGGTGATTTCTTGGAAGTCTATGGGTGAACATAACTTGAGACACCGATGTATCCTAGTGTATATTGAGACACCGATGTATCATAGTGTGTATTCCTTTCAAAAAATTAGAGATAAAGACATAGGCAAAAGAATTTGATGTGATCGAGGTTTTTCATAGGAGAAACCAGTGTTTCCTAAGAAACACAACATAAAGTGAAATCTTCCTCAATTTGCTAGAATATATTAGGAGAATTTAAGTAAGATAAAAACAAGCAACAAAACGCAAACAAAAGAACATCCACAATTTTTATGTCAAAAAACCCCTTCAATGCGAAGAGGAAAAACTACGGGACTCGTAAGTCCAGCTCCAAAACTCCACTATCATCAGTCAAAAATACAATACAATATTCAACAAGAACACCATTGAGATATGACATTTAACAAACAATGAAAGTACCAAATCTCAAAAAAGATAAAGTATGTGAAAAACTTCACCAAAAATAACAACAATCTTACGAAATTTATTACCAAATATCTAACAGTCAAAATCCAATCTCCAATGTTCAGAATGTGTATTAGGATGTCGATTATGTAGCACCCCATTACCCTAGGGTACGCATCGGGACGCCCGTAGGTCATTCCGATACATATCCTAAGATAAGGGAGTGCTAC
>JAOQMP010000208.1:31541516-31564713 GCA_027563575.1 Erythroxylum pedicellare | reverse complement strand
CTTAACCAATTCTATAAATTTTATTATTATCAAAACATAGAAGGATTTAATTTGTCAACCTCCATTGGTCCAACAATAAGAGGGTATAGATTTGGACCAACATATCAATGTATTTAAATAAATAGTTAGTGATCTAATAAAACTCAAAGTTGTAGATGAGGATCAAAGAATGATTTTGCTTTGTTCTTTAACTTTTTCTTATGGACATCTAACGATTGCGTTCATATTAGATAAGGAGACAGTTGGTGTAAAGAATATTTGTGCAATGTTATTGTAGTAAAACCAATAGAGATTCAACACTGGTGAAAGATTTCAAGTTAAAAGGTTGTATATGAGGGAAAACCAAAATCGTGGATGGAAATAAAGTAAGGGTGACTCGTTCAAGGGGAGTTCTATATCTAAATCCAAGAGTATAACAATAATCCACAGCTATAAGTATGAGCAAACTATATATATCAAGAGGGGCCATTTGAATGAAGAGTAGAGGGGAAAATTTTTAATGATTTGTTAAGGTCTGCTAATATAGTCTATAGTAGGGATTCAAATTATAGCAATAGATACATGCCCTACATTTTAGTTAATTAACTTTAGGATTCGTAGATTTTAGACACTAAGTGTTGACACCATATGACATCAAACAAGGATTAGTTTATGTTATATATGTCAAGCAACTTTGGGATTGTTTAATTGGGGAATGATGAAGCGTGAAAAATAGTCAAAATATGGCATATCATGATTAAGATGTTGAATACCATTGTTAGGATGTTAATAGTGTCCAACAAGTATCAAAACTAAGGAAGAATATGATGTCTTTAGGTACCTTACATGTGAATAGTTTCGAATATAAAATTAATGGAGACAATATTAAGGTGGAAAATAGTACAATAGCATATGTGACTAGATCATCCCTGTGGGTAAAGGATAAAGGAACTTCATAATGGGAGCTTATGGAAGGATGTAAAATATTGAAAGATAGATTTCTAAAAGTTTCAAACGCTTGATAAAAATTTTAGTGCAATGTTGTTTAGGGAGTAATATATGCTTAACCAATTATATGAAAAGGACGTATCAAGGTCAGCAGTGAGCTGTAGTGGTTCTAAGGTGGTACAAGTAGAAGTAGAATAGTTTAAAACAGATACTAAAGTAGCTTAAAATTCTAGTTCGCGAAATATAACAATGTCAAAAAGAGAGCATTAATATAGAATATTCACATATAAAGCGAGATGGATCATCAAACAACCAAGAAGATATGGTTAGGAAGACTTCATTATATGTACTCTTTCCATCAGTGATAAAGATCCAATTACCTTTTAGGGGACCATGAAAAGTCAAGAGAAATATAGATAACTGGGTCTTACAGTAAAAGATGTTAGATTTCACAAGGTCAAAGAATTGAGTACATATGAACAGATCTTATTAAAAAGGGTTCATATTTTGAATATGTTTCTAGGTGTCAGACATGGTTACAACCAATCTATAAAGAATATATTATTTAAGGTGAAGATTATTGTGTATATATTATTTAAAGTGAAGATTATTGTGTATATATTATTTAAAGTGAAGATTATTGTGTATGACTCATAAACATTGATGTGCAATCTTGAAGTTGTTTTTCAAGGGTGTTAGATGATAATAATGTTTTTATAGTTTGGTTTTGCTAAATGTGCTTTAATATATGACATACATTTTGGGTTTTCTTTTTCTTTCTATAACGTGAGTTTTGGTTTTTTCTTTTCTTTTGGTTCCGAGTTCTTCTCTCTTTCATCACCATTCTTGAGTTTCTGGTTTGAGTCTTGACTTGGTACTGATGAATATGGAGGGAAAATGGAGAGAATGAGATCCTTCATTTTATCTTGTAAATGCAAGTGAGAGTTTTTAGTGTTACCCTTAACTGCAACTTCTTGTTTGCATTCTATTGCTCCTCTTCCTTCTCTCTCATTCAAGATTTTGAAGTTTTTGGATTCTTGTTCTCGAGTTTTCCTTTTCATTCCTAGGTACGCTTCTCTGGCTCATCCTGCTATTGTTTTTTGATTTTTTTAAAATGTATTATGAGGTATAATGATAATTTGTTGTGTATGATGTGATCTATTATACTTAGCCATTTAATTTATCATCATCATTTTTATTATTATAAGTTATAGATTGTAATTAGAATGACAGAGTTGTAAGGTTGACAAGCACAACTCTAGAAATAGTAAGCAGACGTTTGCAGCACATCAGGTATAAGTACAATTTTACAACTTATCAAGTATATTTGTTGATTTTTTTAATAACATTTTTTTCATAAACTGGCATCATCTAATTAGTTCTTTTTATATATTATATTATATTATATTATTATTATATTTTTTAATCTTCACGTTATATTTTGTTTTGAGGTATATCATTTAGTTTTTTTTTTTTACGTATTTATTGTAAATTTATTTACATAATAATTTAGTATGTCAGTTTTACTTATTTACTCTTTAATTTGCGTTACTCTTTTATTATCACATCTGCATACGGATCTACCGGAAACAACTTCTCTATCATATAAGAGTAAGGTTGCATATTATCAAATCTTCTCAAATTCTGCTTTATTGCGGGTCTTCAAATTGAGTATGATGATGACGGATGTACATTTATAAGCGATATGTGATCTAGTTCTTAGGTTATAAGATCATCTTACTTAAAAACCAAGGCAAACAAACCTGTGAATGTGACTTTGGCATGTAGGGCACAGGAGAAAATTCGTACTTCACATCATTAGTATGAAATCAGAAATGTAGCATTGTTATTACCGATGGACGCTCTTACCCGCACGGACGTTCCTTCCTTCCTCCTTCTTGTTTCTGTCTTCTACTCCCTCAATAACAATAATTGTAATCACATGTCTGAAACTTTTGATAAAAAAGTTGGTTGCTTTTATCTTTTCTTGAGCTAGAAACTTGAAATGACTCGAATCTGCTTCCCCCTTTTAAAAAGGGCTCTCAGCATTTATATTATACTGTAG
The DNA here is from genome assembly GCA_027563575.1 of Erythroxylum pedicellare. Lineage (NCBI taxonomy): Eukaryota > Viridiplantae > Streptophyta > Magnoliopsida > Malpighiales > Erythroxylaceae > Erythroxylum > Erythroxylum pedicellare. The sequence continues at coordinate 31,561,721 of JAOQMP010000208.1, read as the reverse complement.
TATCGTGGACTACGGACGGAAAGGGGAAAGGGGAGTTATGCACAAACAAGCAATCCTCAGAACTCCAACATGGACAATGCACTGATAAGAATTTGTTCATTGAAATCTGAAACGTTACGTGTTGTGTTCTACGTACACTCCAGATTTCTTATGTATTTTGTCTACGACTGAAGAGACTGTAAATCGAAATTAGTTTTGTTGTTTCTGATGTTTTTGAGGTAAAAAGAGTGACAGAACTTGAAATTGACTGTCACCTACTGGAAAATTGACAAAGAAAGAAGAAAAGAAGCATGAAACTTTGGCTTCAACTCAGAAAATTCCTCTTCTACAGTAACATTTAACAGAAATAAAGATGAAGAAAATGAACCGATGACAAACATATCACCGTTATTGGAAACTTTAAGAACAAACTCGCTTAAGGATTGCCTTGGTATTGTAAGGCAACATATTCTCACAGAAATACAATCAGTAAGATACTAACACCCTTCTCAGCAAGGGTTTGCAGATTAAAAAATTTCTATTGCTTCTTTTTAAGTGACTTAACAAGATGACTTTTAAGCCTGGCATTTGCCCCTGACAATGGAATCAATCACTTCACTCTGTGCCATTTGAGATTTGCTCCTTTTGATGACATTGTAACATCTCTTCACCATTTCCTGCAATTACCCAGTTTCATCATTTCCCTCTTAACTATCTTTCATGTTCTAAACTGAAAATCTGACTACAGAGAGAAACATCCCCTGTTAAGTTGGGGTAAGAAAGGTTCAAAAGGCTTCAAACTAAAGGAAAGGTGTTTCAGAAAGTCCAAAGTAGCTGATATTTTAATTCAACCAGAGTCAATACGGATAGGATCTAATGGCACCAAAATCTACCTTCCAAAATTGATTTCTCAAGTTTCCATTTCGGCAAAAACTACAAAATCCGTACGGAAAATGACAGTACTCATTTCATGAAAGTGGTGCCAAATCACTATCATGGTTGTCCACATTTGGTTCAAAGGGAAATAATGCACAAGAAAGCTTCATAGTCTAAGAAAATTCTAACTAGAACAAGGAGGCCTAATTTGTGGAAGCGTTTACCAGTAGAGATTATGTAGTTTTTCTAGATTCCTGAGGCGTGTGTTTATAGCTATTACAGATTTATAGTACTTACTTTGTTCACCCTGTTGTCAAAACACCAGAAATTGGGGTCATCAATTGCTTGATTGGTCACCCATGTCACTACTGCAGCTGCTACTGTCGATGGAGCATATTCCAAGAAATTGGTAACTGATCAAAAACCTTGTATCAATCTTAAGTGTTGGACACCCAGAAAAGAGAAACATATGGGATAGAAATTACCACTGGATATGCTGATAATGAGATGAGATGATCGGGTAAATACATAATCGAAGGTGTCGCAGTCGGGAAAAAGATATGGAAGTTTGGCAATGAAATAATGCAGAAAATTGAATGGGGTTATGATATGTAATCGCCAGTTCAGGCTGTTCATGATCAGAAGTTCCATTCTTTGTATTGTACTCGGGGTAAACAGGAATTTAGGTTCTAGTATTTGCAAGTCTAGCAGAAGTGGAACTCTCCTTTCCTCCATTTTTGTTGCTAGAGAAAGGCATGCTACTGCTAAAAGCTGCAGGATCCATCCCTTCTCTTGCTGGATAGAACATTAGTGAGCAAATCAGTGACATTAAACCATAATGCTGTTTTATCAATGTATATTAAATGGTATTGCCTGCAATTATCAGTAAGATTAGTTACTGGATATGAAGACAGTTTCATCGATGACTATATTGGCAGTTACGGGGTATCCACATGCAGGTTGCTATGCCAAACATTCTGTTTGATATCTACAAAATCCAGATTCACCTGGAGTTTATGACCATAGATCATTGATGGATAGAGATGTTACCGGTAAAGTTTGAGACAAGAGAAAGCGATCCAAATAGTTAACTGAAAGATATGCTGTTTCAGGCCTAAACTGGTAGTAAGCATGCACCTGCAGTTTTGAGAATACTCGAGTTAGAAGAACAATTAAAATACTTAAGAATATAGACGTACAAGTGCGGTAGCAACCTTCAACATCCAAGTCACTGCATCTTGACGAGCAATGGCGGTACCTGGAATCTCAAGAATGTGAGTCTCCAATTTGGGTTCGATCATTTGATCTTGCTCAGAGTTAAAGATTGAATCAATATGGTTATCATCATCAATAAGAAAGTCTGAAGAATAATGGCTATGGTTTTCACTAATGTCAGTATCTGAGCGGATGGAATCAATGGTTATTTCATTGCAATGCAAGTGAAGAAGAGCAGAACAGTCACTTGAGTCAGACATTCTAGTTGATACTTCTTCATTCAGTGGATATAAGAATTTGGTTTTTATTGGGATATATTTGACTGTATCTTGATGTTGACAGGAGAGAAAAATAATAATAAAATTTGTAATGAAACTTCCTGGAAGAGCAACCAGCAATGTTCCAGCAATGCGGTAGGGTCAGTCCCAGGATGTCTGAACAACTTCTTGCTTCTTTTGGTCTGTCTTGTAGCCAACTACGTCCGTGCAAAGACCATAATGCAATTCGTGAGTTATCTGGTTCAACTATTCTACCTATCTCAGCCTGATGATAATTGTAATTCTTTCACTGAAATAAACTGAGCCTAGAAATAGAGGAAATTTCCAGGAGAAGAAACCATGGGAGCATCACATTTCCATCTTATGCTAAACATACCTGGTCTGGGAAGGACATGAGAAGTGTAGATATTGGTGAATGTCTTCTTTAGAAGAAGGCATATCAGAGATGTTGTATGCTAATCGTGTTGTATATTTTTGTCTAATGCTCATCTAATCATTGTTGCCTCTTCTGAAGCTCATCGAATCATTAATTAAAATGAAAATTAATTAGCCAAAAATTATAATCCATTTTCTTTCTAATATGTATAGTTGAATTTTATTTAATATGTATTTAAAAATGCTAATAACTTTAAATAATCAACTCTAAATAACACTTAATTAGAATGATAATAAATCAAATTCAATTCAATTTTAAGGTATGGCTTAAACTAAATTTAAAATTAAAATGAGATCGTATCAAATTGATTGACATTGGCCCGACCAAGATGGGCCTGATTTGTTGATCATATACGTGACATTGGCACGTATGAATGCACTTTACATGTTGGGCTTGAAATGTGTAACTAATTTCTTAGTGGGCTAGATCAAAAAAGTCTCTGAATCCAATTAAAGGTCCTTGTACATGAAAAATATGAGCATCGCCACGAGTCCTATTGTGTCTTTTGATGACAATGCTACAAGGAGCAATTCAGTGAAGTCTTCTGCATGTAATATTGCATTTCTTCCTCTCCGGAGAGCGTAGGCACAATAGTTAAAGGAAATTTTGAAAAATTTACCATCCCAAGTTAAGTTTCTGGCCATATAAACGATGATTAAAAAATTTGAACGGTTTAATGTAAAAATTTTGGAATTTACAATTTTTTGTTCGATTTATTTTAATAATTTTTATTACTAAAAATTGAGGTCAATTTTTATAAATTCATAAATCTTTATAAATTTATATTAATTAATTAATTTTTATTTAACAATATTTTTAATTAAACTTTATTTTTCTCTATCAATCATATTTTAAATTATTTAATTTTTAATTAATTTTATAACGGTTTAATGAAACTTTAAAATATTAAATCTCTTGTTTTACTGATTTAACAAGCCACTCCTTACTTTTCGTGCAATACACATTCGTTTAATTGTTAAAATTTTGTCGAAAGTACTAGAGAATAGTTGCATTAAAAATATGTGTGTTTCCAAAGATGTTTTATAAAGGGGGTATAGATGCTCAGTGCTGCCAAACCATCCATTTTGGATTGACAACCTGCTACTTGCAACCAAACAGCAGGCGGGATGGTAAGAAGACAGGATAACTTTGCATAACGAGACGTATCTTATCTCCTATCTGATTGGAAGTTGACGTAGAACAAGTAATTTGGTCCAATTTTAGTTGTCCGAGTGAGTTTCCACACACCAAAACCACAATTTTTAGGCAGTAGTCAACAACAAATTATAACAATTATAGTGCATAAGCACCAAAAAAATAAAAAAGGTAGGATCAGTGTATGAGGAGAGAACTGTAATGTTTTGGTGGAGTTCCTTACCAAATTGGAGAGATTGAAAGTGAGGTTTGGTTGAAAACCTTTCTCTTACCACTCACCCTATGAGAAGTCATTGGTCAGCTGATCATAATCGGAAGTTACCCAATGCAGAGAATATATATAATACAATATCGATGGTCCGCCGCCTCTGATCTTCCTTCCTCCTAGTGGAGGGACACCCAATCTTTGACAGTAAAAACAAATGTATGCCGCTGATTATCCATAAGATATAGACTGAATTTCTCATAGTTATAGTGGAGACGTGTGAAACCTTAAAATTTTTGAAGTTTTATTATTTATAATTTGTTAAAATTTAACATTAAATATTTTAAATGTTTATTAATAGATTTGGACATTGATATTAAATACTGAATAACAGATTAATTGTGTCGATAGTATTCAAGAGAAAATTATATTAATTCGATTTGTTGTTATTAGAAGCATTGTTTTGTATTTGGTCATAAATTTTGATTCTCATAATTTAAAAGATTAAGGATTTTTTTAAAATTTATAATAAGATACATGTTTAATTTCGTGTTAGTCGTAAGAAAATACTTTACTGATTACTCCAAAATTTGCCGTATAATTACCTCAATTATAAAATTTTTTATAGATGACACCTTATTATATGCATATTGGTGTCTTAGAATGATTAGATTGTATTGTTACGTGGATTGAAATCCTAAGAGAGTGATGATGGTCGTGCAATTGTGTGAAGTGCGGTGCTGATTATAATTGACCGTGGCTTATTAGTCGGTGCTAAAATGAGACATGAACTCTGCCATTTCTGGGAGCAAATTATCCAGTATCATATTAGGACAAATGCCAATTTGTCTGTTCGAATGAATTAACAAGACACATAACAAGACATGTATCATTTTCCTTCTTCTGTTTCAATAAAAAAGGTAGCAAAAGCCATCTTAATGTCTTTACATTTGCAAATGTAACAATGCCCATCTTAAGAATTGAATCCGATAACCAAAATTAAGTTTTTGTTGGGAAAAAAGATAACCTTAAAGCCGTAATGGTAATGTGCCAGCCTATGAAATCGTGAAACATAGAGGCATATGAAGGTTTGATAGAGACAGAGATGGAGGTTTATCTTAGCTTGATAGGTGGCATCTGTATCTCCCTTCTTTAAATGCCAACATGTCCCTATAGTTTTACCATTAACAAAAGTAAGGAAACACATCCCCAAAAGTGGCCATCCCATCAACTTTAATAGAACATGGTAAGGTTTATGATTAAAATATATTATAAATTAAAAGCTAGCTACCACACTTCTATTCTTTACTTTTGGCATTCAATACAAGTTGTAGGCTTGGATATATATTGTGTTTAGTGATGGAAGTATGGAACACGTCATATTTCTTGTTGTTGTTGAGCTCCTTTCTCAAGAATTGTGATCCAACTCTTTAGGTTATGAAAATATGCAAGGAAATAGGATAAGGACATCAAAATAAATAATGTAAAGAATACCAATTCCTTCAATTGAGTATTAATAAATAATAGGGTAAAAGAAATGAAATTCTCTTATAGTTTTAAAAATTTTAAGAAAGCTTTAATCTTAAAAATTCTAAAAAGGATTCTTATAATTTTTAATTTTTTAAAAAAGGATTCTTATAATTTTTAATTTTTAAAAAATTTCTTCTTTTAAATTTCAATTAAAAATAACAACAAATACATATAACATGAAGATCACATGTAAACTAATTGATATTACTTACATTACAATTCAAAATATTTCTTAAACTATAATTGAACAAATTAACTTCGACATATAATATAATTATTAATTTAAGTATAGTTTAATTGATTTGAATCAAATTCAAGAGCTAAGGTAAGTTATCATGTCAATCTCATGTCAATCACATTTAATTAGTTTACGTATGATACTAATATTGTGTATATTTTTTTATTATTATTTAATTGACATAAAAGAAAGAAGTTTTTTGAAAAATTAAAAATTAAAAATTTTTAAATTTAGGTTTTTTCAAATTTTCTTAGAAAATGAAAGAGGTTTATGTAATTTACCTTAAATAATATAAGAAAACTTGACTTACTAGTACCTGTATAAGCAACGAATAGTCATCCATCAAAATTAAATATTATTACTCCAAGTATTAATTCTGAATTTTTATGATTGTTAATCATAATTATAAATTATTAAATTTTAAATTCAAACTTAATTTAACCCGAATGTAAACATCATCAAACTATACTTATCCTGTTAACTTTATGTAAATCAATATCAGAGTAATTTATTAACTGAAAACTTATACGCACTCTAAAAATCCCAAATATAGATTTTCTATTATAAAAAAATTAATCGATGATCTTAAAGGTTGACTAATTTGAATACCAATTTACAACAAAGAAAAAGACAAGTTAGGCTGCATTCCTTTTAGTGATCATCGACCCTGAGTCAAGAATTAAGAATCGTAATTAAGAGTTGGTTTAAGCCATAAAAATGATCACCAACTCTTACTAACATTGACTTTGATACGTACTAAAGGCCACCACAACCCTACTCTTCGGTTTTGCAGATCCAAAGCGTAGGAGCCAAAACTCAAGAGCGGACAGACAAAAACAAACACTAGTGTCCTACGTGCACCGGTTAGCATATACACTTCCATAGGATGCTCTTTAATGGTCCATGATACAGCACCCATCCTCCCGTATCTTCATCACTTCTCTTATCAGACACCCTTTACTTTCTAAATCTGATAAAGCTTTCAGTTTTTTTCCTTTTTTAATCAGTTAGTTCACTTCCTCCTGTCATAATTAGCGGATTTCTAAGAGCTTTTTCCTTCTCGGGATTTTGTTTTTCCTTTCCTTCTTTTTGTTTCTCTCGATTCTCGGTGCAACTGGCTGTCAGGTTCCTGATTCTTGGCGTAGACATACGTAAACTAGCGTCAGCCTATAAATCCTATGCAGTAGCTTGTATCGTACTCGCTATTCAAAGACCAACACAGACATACATATAAGTAACTATATAGTTAATTACGTCGGAAGTTTCGGATTAGTTAAGAAGTTGAAGACTTTTGTTTCCGGTCTGCGGATTTGTGTCCGAGATGGGAAATTGTCAAGCCGCAGAGGCAGCGACTGTGGTGATTCAACATCCGGGAAACAAGATCGAGAGGATTTACTGGTCAGTGAGTGCGCATGAGATCATGAACTCGAATCCAGGCCATTACGTGGCACTGGTAGTGACATCGCCAACTATGAGAACAGAGAATGGCATGCCATTGAAACAGCTCAAGCTTCTCCGACCTGACGATACTTTGCTCATCGGTCAGTTTTATCGACTAGTCAGTTTTGAAGGTATGCATCATATTTTCGAGCAACTTACTAATGTTAGATTGGTTCACGACTCCGAAAATTCGCAACTTTCCATGTGTTTGTTAAGAGCAAGTCTTGTTCTTGTGTCAGATGTTCTGAAAGAGTTTAATGAGAAGAAGTGTGCTAAGTTAGGAAAGATGTTGAAGAACAGCGAAGGGCATGGAACGGAAATGAAGAGGAAGGACTCGGTCAGGCCAGACTCGAGCCCGGTTGATAAACCTGAGAACCAAAACTCAATTGAGGTAACAACAAGAACTCCAACTAATTGTGCTGATCAATGGACATGACCCAAGTTTGTTGGTTCAAATGTGGTAATTATGCACATAGTGGTAATGATAGTGGACAAGGGCATAAGGTTATGATCCCTTTTCTATTCTGAACATAGAGAAACAGAGTACCTATCTCTTTTCTTTTTTTCCACTTCAGTTCATAAATAGGAAAAGCATCTTTTGAAGTTCCAGAGAGAAGCAGAAGACCAAAAAAATGAGGGTTAGTAAATCAAAATTTTACTCTTTGGTTGGTAAATTGTCAATTCTGAATGAGAAAAGCCTGGAACTTTGTTTTAGACAACGGATCTCAAGGCAGGTCATTTTCCATAAAGTTGGTATTTTTTTGTTGGAGGAAAGGTTTTTGAGCAACTCGATAAATCTAACAGGCAACTAAAAGTCTTGACATGATGGAAGATGCCACTGTTCCATTACCCTGTGTACAGAATATTTTTTTTTTAATGAAAAGGAGAGAATACACTAAGAACATTACATGATCAAATTTACTCGGACGTGTAATTTTTGGTCTTAAAATTAGCCTTTTGTTAAGGCATTAGAATCGGACTCTGTTCAACTAAGGAGAAAAGTTTGAACCTTTACTTGTGACTTGATGTCGAGCATGTGAATTCGGTTTGATTTGCGGCTTGTCTCAAATATTCATCATCTCTCTCTGTCTGTATCGTATGTACAATGAACGAGCGTTGGATGGTCAACAATGTGATACAATGCATATCATTGTTTCGTGTAAAAACTTCAGTTTACAAAAATAGTAGGAAACCTCCGTTTATAGAATTCATACCTCTACAGATGTATAGGAAAAGAGAGTTTTGTTGAAGCCGAAAACACGTGTCTAGAAAAAGAAAAACACTTATCTTTGCATAGTTACAATATGAACTTGGCAAGATGAAATGTGATATTATGTAAATTCTAATACTTAGAATTCTTACAACGTATGTTTATATATATCGAAATGCACTCATGGATATAAGAACAGAACAAAAAGAGTCAGGTAGGTTTGGTTTGGAATTGGATTTTATAGTCTGATGCTATCTCGAACCCACCAACATTAATCAATCCGATTCGTGGAAATTAACAAAGGAAAAGCACCAAGAAAGAAGCGGAGATTAGTAAGGCTTTTATAAATAAGTCTGAATTGTCACTGTTTATACATATTTTCAGGAAGAGCGGGAGCTTCTTGGAGTAGGAGGCAACGTTGGCATTAGGAGCAGGGGAGTGGGGAGGCATTACATTGGTGGTGGAGGCCAGTGGAAGCCAGCCTTACAGAGCATTTCAGAGACTGCAACCTGAAATTAGATCACTCTCCACTTTCTACCATGTGCTTGTGCTTGTGCTTGTGCTTACTCTAGAGTCTAGACAAATAAGAAGAAACAAGGGACTTGTCTTTTACTATCATTGCCTATCCTTTCACTCTTCTCAATACAATTTAAGTTGGAATGAAAAATTAGTCCTGAGTTCAAAATCACCTGAAGTTAACAGTTCAAACAAGTTGGGGATTAATTAGGGATTTGAACTAATTTACATCAAATGCTCAAAACGAACGTCATTTTGAGAATAGAATAAGATTGGACAAGGTTATTTTAGACAGAAGATCCAAACTAAAAAAATAGATCACCAATGTAATTCATTCTATTTAATCTTTAATTAGTTTTTTGTGTTAGAAATATTGAAGAGTCCATGTTAATGGTATTTTTGGATCATTTTATGCATAAATAGACGTTGAATCCCTTAATGAGCTAATCTAATATAAGGACTTTTGTTGAATCTAATGCACAAACATATTATATATTTTAAATCTGTTTTTTCTTAATTTTAAAATTCAAAACACAATTAAAATGATATATTTTACTAATGTTTTAAAAATCGAGTTTTAAGGTTTAAATATTTAATCAATGTCAAATTATCATAAAATTAATTAAAAATTGAATGAAATTAAAGAATTTGAAATATACTTGAAAAAATTATTATACTATTGAAAAAATTGAATTTTAATTAAAAATTAGATTATTAGATAAAATTAATTAGTTTATTTTATTTTATAAAAGATTATGGCAGCTTATAAAAACTTATTGGTCAATGAATAAACTAATCGATTTTTAACAACTAAAAATATTAAAATAAATCGAATAAAAGTTAAAAAATAATTATCGATTTAAAGTTTTTGCAATTGAACCTAACCAAATTGATTGGATTTTTAATCCTCATATTAAAATGATATATTTTACATCTCCTTTTTAATTTGAAAATTCAAACCACAATTAAAGGGATCAATGTCGGATTTTATGAATTAGTTCAAATGTAATAACTCCTAAAGTTTAAAACAAAAAAGATGAGGCTACTTCTAGGTCGTAAATTTGATAAATGACTTTACGACTGAAGTCATTCATTCATGCTTCTAACTTGGGTTAGTGGTGTTTAAATGAACTTTGTCTTTTTGAAGTGTCCACTCCACTCGCAATGACAACCATATTATTTGCCTTTCATTATACATGATTTCTGTCTTTACATTGCACAAAATGATTACAAGTTTTGACTTTCATGCGATTTGATATTACTTTTTGTGTTGTGCGCCTCATCCCCCAAAATGTTACACACGAGCTTGTCATTTCATGTCTCATAAATCGCGCATGCAATTTTCCTTGGTTCGGGCATAGGGCGACTGTTTTATATGCCAGTGTTAATCGATGGATGGATCGAGAAGAAGAGCACATGGTTAACACACAAAAATAAAAACAGTCACTTTAGATGGATAAATAGAGAGGAAGACTAACAGAAAAAGAAGAATTGATCCATTCTTTTTCATAAATTGATAATCTACCATGTTGCAAGTTATCCGGATATCTTTGATTGGTAGCCTAACTCAAAATTGTACGGTAGGATTAGTTCAAAACTTGATTAACTTTGAGTTAGGTCAAATTTAATTAAATATTTGTTAAATTAAAATTGATATTATTCTTAATTAAAATTTATCAAATTTAATTTAAAATTTAATTAATTCAAACTGAATTCATTGCCTTTAAATTAAATTAACTTGAGCTCGACAAAGCTTATCATTCATACTTAAAAGGAAGACAAAAAGGCCTAAGCTTGGTCAGAAGCTGGACAAGTATAATAGCTAAACAAATTGTATCTCTGTCACTTTTTTCTAAAAAGTAATAATTCTGGAGCCAGTCCATTGCTACAGACCTTTGTTAGTTTTAATTGGGTGAAGAGAGCATTGGGCCCGAATGCAGTTTTTGAAGTGATATAGCCAAAAATGCCCTCCCCAAAATTCCCTATTTTCAATCGGAGCCTTCTCTCTCTCCCCCGCTATCCAGGAACAATGGATCCTCCAAGACCCTATCGGAGCTCCGGCTATATTTTTCGGATCCTCTTGGTCGCATTTCCTGTTTTCTTCTCTTTTGTCTCTTCTCATGAAGTTTCTTTAGGTAGGTTCTCTTGATTCTGCTATTTTATTTTGTGATGACTAAGATATTCAGTATCTAGGGTTTCAAGTTTCCAACTTTGGTTGTAGATACCATTATTTGTTGAAATTGGGATATGGGTATTGTTTCTTGTGGAAAAATACTACTTTTTTTAATTGAAGTTTGTGATGTATATATGTTCTTGGGTTTTGTAGTTGTCGGTGAGTCTAATAAACTGCAGCTGTCTCCTAGCTTGCTAGTATTGAACTCTCCAGGCACTAAGGCAGGAACTTCTTCGCTGTGCGCAAGAGTTCATATACATGGATTGTCGAGGATTAAAAACTTGGACAAAATTTCCCATTCATTGAAGGTGAATGTTTCATATTCAAGTTCGAGCCTTCGCCAGCCAAAAGTCGAAGTTTGTTTCCATAGGTAAGTTTGTCTGAATTATAGTAGTTTCAGTTTCGTTAAATTAATTCTTGGTAATTTGCACTCAGATGCCTCAAACTTTTAGTTTTTCACACTGCTAAAGACGTCAGTTCTCATGTTAAGGCATCTCCTGGTTTACTTACGAACAAGTGTTTCCTTTGCAGGAATGCATCGCTTGGAATAGGGAGGTGTCCTCAGGGAAAGTGGGAAAAGGTTGACAAGGGTTCATGGGCTCGAGCCATGTCGGCTTTTGACCACAAGCTGTTAGATATAAGGATGGCCGGTCCATCCCCAGAAAATGTCGAACTATCCATCAAAGAAGGTATCCTCTTCACTGCTTTTCTGCGGTTCTTCCATTATGTGTATATTACTGTTTGTTACATGTCTATCAACTTCAGCAGACTTCTGATGCTGGTGGCTTGTTATATTCTTTCTTTTCTTCTTGCAGAATTTTTCTTGTACCGTGTAATATTTTTGATCTGTGGCATTCTTCTGTTGAGTATGGCATCCTCTCTGAGTAAGTCATTGGTTTTCTACTACAGCAGTGCTATGACAATTGGCATTTTCCTTGTGGTACTGGTGATCCTATTTCAGGTGATATAATAGTCCAATCCTCACTTCTTGTTATCTGGGTTTGTTTATTACTTTACTTATATGTTATCTATGTGCTTGTATTGAATTCATTCGTTTCAACCTCAAGAGGTGGTCGAATATGTTGGCCACTAGATACTCAAATCAGTGTTTTCTTTGGTTACAAGGATCAAAGTTCAAGTTAAAACTGCATTCCATGCTTTGGTTATACTTGTGCTGTACTTGTAAGTTGTTTCACATCTATTCCATGCTTCGTGTGTAATATTTGTCATTGTCCTTGATTCCACTCTTCTTCTAGTGTGCTCATCAATTACATTGGCAATCACAACCGCACTTCTCCAATATTTCGTTTTTTCCAACTACTGTGTTTTTTAGTGCATTTCATATTTTGGTTTGATTTTTTTTATCTCTAACTGTGTTGCTGTTGTCAGGGGATGAAGCTTTTGCCAACTGGTCGAAAGAACTCACTTGCTATTTTTATATACTCGTCTCTTGTACGTGGCATTTTCTGAATTTGACTTCATGTTTGCAGAATACCATCGTTAAATAAAATTCATGCATATCTTCTCATAATTTAATCAGGTTGGTTTGGGCTCCTTTCTTCTGCGATATTTGCCAGCATTGCTTCGTTCAATACTGGTGGAGATGGGAATCAGTGAAGACATGTACTATCCTGTATGTAAGTTGCAAAGATAATATTTTGCTATCAAGTCAATAATATCGCATAATAATAACATTCTGTTCACTGGATGAAGTAATGTTTTTATAACCACAGTTGGCACTTTTCCTTGTGATTTTTGTTGTTCTTGCTGGAGCATGGATGGGTTTTTGGGCTGTCCGCAAACTAGTCCTTACAGACGATGGATCTGTTGATATCAGTACTGCTAATTTTGTTGCCTGGTCTATAAGATTTTTTGCTGCTGTCATGATACTTCAGGTACTTTTTCCCATCTGCAGTTAGAAGTGTGTTATGTTTTATGTTTACTTCCTGTCCAGTCTGTCATATGATATTCAATTTCTAGAGTTCTTTGGATCCCCTGCTGGCAGCTGAGGCATTGATATCTGGAATTATCATCTCATCAACATTAAGGAGAGTTTTCAGAGTGAAATTTTTGCGCCGACTATACAAGTAAGTGTGTATTTTCTCAATAGGGTTTTGTTCATATTACCAATTTAAACTAGGGTCCATTTTATTTGATGACAATTGGTGTGGTTTTCCAGCAATGTGTTATGAGGAAATTGGAATTTCAAAAGTTGTTATAGCCATTTTTCTATCAAGTTTTTAAGTTTTGATGGGAATCATGCTTCAGTTTCCCCAATTGTTGACCAGTGAAGTCCTTACATACATTACGTTAGTGTGCAGCAGAATATTCATTTTGATCCATATCCTGTTCTATATCAGATTCAAGGAAGAATTTGATTGAAATGTTTTAGAATAAATATGCAGGAAGTCGTTAAAATTAGTGAAAAGCATCCACTTGCCGTCTGATGTTCCTGATTTATCACCATTTGGAGGTTCTCCTGATAAATATGGATTTAGGAGTCCCGATGACTCTAAAATCATTCAATCTAGGCCTAAAAGATTCACCCTTGCTTCAAGCAGTTCTCCTATGCAAGGTTTGCTAGTTTCCAATCTCACCTAAACAACACGGCATAAGTTAAGACGCGGCGTCATGTGCAGTAAGCACACTCGTTTTGACACTGACCATTCTTCTTTGTTCAGATTTTAGCAGGAAACAATCTCGTGAGTTGGCGGATTTAGATGTCTACCCTTCTGCCATCCATGGAACACCTAAAAGGAGAAAATTCTCAAAGGGTGAATGGGAGAAGTTCACCAAAGACTCCACTCAAAGAGCTGTTCAAGAACTTGTTTTGTCACCCGACTTTAGCCAATGGGCTGCGGCTAATGCAGAAAGAATCACCGTAACTCCACCGTCCATTTGAACATCTGCTAAGCAGCAACGAAAGTGGTTCTTTTGGTTTTAAGTAGTTCTAATCTTTGCAGTTTGCAGAGTGCATGTGACTGATACTACAAAATTTAGGAAGAGGCGCCATGACGATGATGATGAGCTTTTGAATTTTTGATAGTTTAAAGCATGGGAGTCAGTTAAACGTTGTATGATATGTAACGAGTGTGACATCATTGGTGGCTTTGCATAGAGAAATTGATCCCATTCCAAATGGAAAGCGGCTGTCTCGATAATTTCTGTTGAAAATGGACAAGTAATTAAATCATGTCATATACTTCAACAAGTTAGGTTTGAATTGACTGACTACCAACCTAATGCAAAAATGATTGAACTATTTTTAGGTCGAATAGGATTAAAAAATTAAAAAATGAACGAAGATAGCTATCTTTACATATTAAAAATTTTAAAATTTTATTAAAAATTGTTAAACAAAAATTAATTTATTTATTTTAAAATTTACAAACTAATTAGTCAAAAAAATGACCGATTAATTAATAAATTCATCAATGTTTAATAATAAATATTATTAAACTAAATCAAATTAGAAAATTAAAAATCGAATTAAAAATTAATCGATTCAAAATTTTCACAAATAAATTGGCTTAATTGGTTCAGCTTTTAAAATTGAAAATTATATTGTTTTATTCTAATTTAAAATTAATTTTTAAATTTGAGTTTAATTTAAAATTTACTAATTAAATTGAATTTATTTTGTAAAGTTAAACTTGGATTCGAACTTTAGTATTAGGTGAATTTTGCTCTTAGCATTATTAAATTGCTTTAAAATTTCACTTTGTTATCAATTAAACCCAAAAATCATTAACATATACATGGAAAATAAGGTTAATTTGAGTTTAAGGATTCGAACATAGAGCTTCTTCATGGACGTAACGAGGCTTCTACGTTAAGAGACTGGAACATCTCAACACTAGTCTTAGCGACTAAGATTCTTCTCTACTGCTTAGTGGATGACACCAAGCAAGCTTATGCTCTTCTTTCTTTAAAAGCGTGAAACCGCGTGTATTTCTCCACTTTAATGTCGGTTTCGTCATTGGTGTTTTCGTTCAGACGGAAACTTCCCTACAAGCCTCCGAGTGCCCACTCGCTGCACCTAAACAGTTTCTCTATATATACCCACTCATAGGTTCATGTTCTCTTGATTGGGTCTTCGTTTTACTTGTTTTTTGGCCGTGAACGTTAGAACCAGCAACTACATAGCGATAAAGGAAGGATCTTTACAGCAGAAAGCAGAGAAAAAGATGAGTTACTACAATCAGCAGCAGCCACCAGTTGGTGTTCCTCCACCGCAAGGTGTGTATTTTGGTATTTTCAAGATTTTGATTCTGGGTCCTCCTTTTTGTTCTTGAATTTTGTTTCTTGATGATCTTGTTTTTGGTTTGTAGGATATCCAAAGGATGCTTATCCACCACCTGGATATCCAGTTCAGGGCTATCCCCAGGGTTATCCTCCTCAGGGTTATGCCCCACAATACGCTCAGCCTCCTAGACAAGAGACTGGTTTTCTTGAAGGATGGTTAGTGTCTCTCTTCTCCGTTTCTTTCTCTTAATTTGTCATCGTGGTTGAATTTGAATCATACTGGCATGCCAATTGCTATACCATTCGCATGGTAAATTTTGTTTATGTGAGCTTCTAACATCTTGATGTCTTGTTTCTGGGAAGTTGTTTACTTTATCTGCTTTTGTTGGGAGGAACTAGATGCAATCTTCCTTTCCTTGGAAATTTTTTTTAGAATATTACGTCAAGAATTTAAGTTCAAGAGAAGGAAGATTAGTAATTGTTTGAAAATTGAATGGTTTAATGATCTGTCATGAGAATTCTGATCGAATGATTGAGAATCATAACGTTTTAATTGCTTGAAGATCAGGCGAAAGAGAACTTAGAGCTTTAATCCATTCATAAAGTGTCTTATGGTTACAAGAGTGCTGACTGGTTTCTTATTTTGTTATATGCAGCTTAGCAGCACTCTGTTGTTGCTGCCTTCTGGATGCTTGCTTCTGAATGGTCCTCTAGCCAAGCAACAATTAGCGGCATTTTGTTCTGTTCGTTCTTCTCTTGATGGCTTTTTATGGCCTAAGCAGCAATTCTATGATATCAGTATATAGCAGAACTACACCCCTGCACATGTACCTGGTTTTATTAACAATTAGTGAACTGTTCACATCAAATAACTTTGTAAATTTATCTTGCTACTAAGTTTTCTGTCAAGCATCATATGTCAAGCATGATATTAATTGCAACGGAAGACATAGGCCTCTTCCTTTTGGTTGATGTTGGAAAAAAGAGACCGGAAAGGACAAGGGAAAGCAAGAATTTGGAGGTCTAGGTGGACCAACCGGCAATGTCATCTGTTCACTTTAACCTGCTAAAGTCTCAACTTAGGGGCATAAAGAAGACTTATCTTACTAATGGAAGTAATTGGTGGTTGACTTTTGCTTAAAAGTTGCAAATTTATTATTTTATAAGGCTGTTTACTTAATTCAATAAACCATATGCATTAATTAATAATTAAAAATATAATATGACCATTCAACAGATGCTATTTGGGATTACATTATTCGAAACTTGCCATCAAATCTCAACCAACAGAAGCCAAAAGAATATATCCAACTCATCTTGTCTGTTTGTACGTTAGTTCTATTGGGGAAAATGATTTGCAGAGAGAATGCAAGAACATAAACAAGACAAAGAGGAAAAGAGATTAGTTTCCATCAGCTTTGGGCAAGCGCTTGAACTTGAAGTTATCAGCATATGACTTCGGCTGCATGACAAGACAAGCAGAAAGTACCACAGCAAGAAATTTGTACATCTAGGAACAAACAAAAATAAAACATTTGGTTCACATGAACATAAAGAAGTTTATGAGTTGAGCCTACAAGAATAAGCCAAGAATGTCGCGTGAGAGTCCTTTTCCCATCTGATATGGATATCAACAGTTACTCATAAACCATCAACATGGGACACCGCTTCACTAACAGAATCTTAAGGATGTACTTAAGAGGGCTATGCAACCGTAATTCTATCTAAGCTACCAGAAAAACCTAGTAAATAGTCATACAATCTCCAACGTAATATCCTGCATAAAAAGACCTTCAAACTAAATTATAAACACTGTTACACGAGCAACAAAATTAAACAAGCACAATGAGACCATAAGGCAAACCAAAACCAAATTTAAATAACGAAACCTTAATCTAAGAAAACAAGCATGTTTTGGACGACATATGATTAAGATGGAAACTGCTGCTAAAAGACGGGGAAAGAAAATTTACAAACCTTCAATAGAGCTGTATGACGCTTTTTAACCTGGAATGAGTTCAAGAAGGTACGTAAGCAAAAAAGGTATAAAGCGATGCATATTTGAGTTTACTCTACTGGACGGTTAAAAGAAAGCAATGCAAGAAATGAGTTGCATTTTCATGTCTGATCGAAAATGTTTTTAATCAAACTGAAGGCTAGAAGACATACTGGCTCAATTGAACAAACAAGCTCTCTGATTATATTCATAACGCAAAAGCACTATAAAAAAAAACCGAGTCTTAACAGTTAACTACCAGTGATGTAACTAGATTAAAAAGATTATAAGAGCCAAAAAGTATGACATTTGCTTCATTTCCACCCCCATGGATATACTTGATAACATTTCAATAGACTGAAAATCACAATCATAGATGGGAATAATATCAGTCAGTTTGCATGTTAAAGAAAAATCAGTTTGATAACATATGCAACCAGATTAAGCGAGGCCAGAATATTGGCAGAATGACAGAGAATTCAAGTGAGAATTAACTGCATAAAAGCTGGATTAAAGGTATCCTACAGCCAAAACAAGAAAAGAGAAGAAAAAAAGACATCATCCACATTTCTTAAAGCAGTTAACTTTTAACAGGACCAAGGCTTAGCACATACCTCATAATTCCAACCATGTTGCTCTGCAAATTCCCTTGCAGCTTCTTCACTCTCAAAACAAAATCCAGCATCGCCAACATTCGCATAAGGGTCACCTGTGGACGTCCAACCCATCAGTGGATTTTCCCACCTACAGAATTAAGTCAGTTAAAAATAACTATTAACCACAGTTGATACCATAATCTGCAACAAGACCGAAAAAATATAATCTCTATTTACGACCTGCACTGTGTAAATGTTTCACCACTAAAATAAGACATAAATCATGTTGCAGAAAACTACTAGGTAAGCAACCTTTCATTAGAGATACTATCAGCACATATGGAACTCCTTAGATATCATTATGAAAATATTTAGTAATACAAGGATGCAGAGAATCGAAAAAGCTACTTCCCATAAACAATTCTTGGACATACAGATAATGCTAGTCCTCAAAGAAAGTGGGGTTTCTTAGCATATAAGAACTCTTTTTAGGACATAAGGCTTTTCCATAAGTATAAACAACTAAGAAAGTGGGATTTCTTAGCATATAAGAACTCTTTTTAGGACAGAAGGCTTTTCCATAATTATAAACAAAAGAAAATTTGCCATATCTGCAAGTATCTCTAGAAGAATAATCCTATACATTTATCCAAAATAATAGGGTTTCCACCCTAATCCAAGGGTTTGTAATCTCTGGCATGAATTCATAAAATTAAGAGTACATACTTTTGTGTTGAAATAAAATTGATTTTCCACCTTCCAACTTTCCCAGCTCCTTGCTGCGATGCAGTTCTAGCTGGTGAATAAATAACTACCTGCGGCCAAGTCATAATCAAGAGAAAATACACATAAGACAGAAAACTCAGGACGAAACCAAACCAAATAATGATACACAATTCAGAGTAACAAACTGAAATAAAAGACAGAAAAGAAAGCGTGAAATGTATTTCGTTCCAAACTTAAGAGATAAATGAGCATGTTTTGCAAATAAAAACACTTCCTAACACAAAGTAGAATTGGGAAATAACCTCCGATGACCCTGACGTCGAAACTGAATTTAGCAAGAACCACAAATCTTTTTTTAAGTCCGATCTTCCTCAAACCTAAAGAATTCAACCCAGAAAAAGCCTGCCACTACATATTTCTGAAAACAAAGAGGTTATAGTTAGGTCTTCTTCCATAAGATCCAAATGCAAGGAGTTGCAGGTCAATCAAAATAAGGTTCCAGAAAACCACTGTACACTGACTAATTCTTCCTCTTTCCTTCCACATTCATTTTCTTTGCATTTTCAGTCAACACAATTATAATCACTTCCAGGGTCGCTATAAAAGGGGCTAAACGATTAAAAATAAAAACTTTTGAAAACCTACGCCATCAAACCACTCGAGCATCCCTCAAATAGTCGAAATCTTATAAAAACGCAAACTTTAACAATTAGCGAATTTCAATACATAGGTAGAAACTCAGTTTAAAAGGATAAACATAAACATTCATAATATACCCTCCGGCCAAGATGCTCTTCGGGCATCCCGGAGACCATGCCAATCTCGCCGGGCTTAACCTCCACCAAAGCATCCGATGAAGCAGAGAACGGTCTAGAGAGAGGACCCAGAAAAGCGCGGCCATTGTTGCACATACGTCGCAGAGAGCTATTCTATCTTTCCGAACCCAGAAACGATGTCGCAAGACTTCGTTTTCGTTACGATTGTCCTGAAAGCAAATGGTAAAACGTTGCCGATGCCATTGTACCGGCACGTTCGACACTCTCCCTTTAAATTCTTCTCGAAATTACAGAATCCCCCTTAAGATTTCAGGAAATATTATGAATGCCCAATTCATTGAGATTACAATATTTCACATAATCTGCCAAAAATTAAAAAAAAGAAAATCCCTATTAAGTGAATTTATAGGTTTTTTAATAGTTAAATTACACTCTTATCCATATGCCATGTGTTTTAATAATACAATAATGGAATAATAATAATCTAGTATTACTAATGTAAAATTATAAATAATAAAAGATGACATTTAATCGTATTGAAATTAGATCATTTTATCTAATTTATAAACGATTTAAAAATTTAATCTATTACTTAATTCAAAATATTATTTTAAT
>JAOQMP010000208.1:31529538-31541416 GCA_027563575.1 Erythroxylum pedicellare | reverse complement strand
ACTTAATTCAAAATATTATTTTAATTTATTTAAAATAAATTTGGTTTATTCATTTTAAATTTAATTTAACTCCAAATTTCAACTATTTTATTAATTAGCATATTGATACTATCCTCATCATAAAATTAATGTTCTTTATTAGTAAAAAAACTCATTATAAGATTCAAAAAGAGTTTTCATTTTGAACTTGAAAACTTATCACTTCATTGGTTATTTAAAAATATAATTTGAAATAAAATCACTTTAAATTAATGTTTTAAAAACTATTTAAAGTTTTAAAAATTCATTCATTATTAAGTTTTCGTGAAATCAGTTAAATATTGAATTAAATTGAAAATTTTGAAATAAATTGAAAGTAATTATTCTTATTAATCAAAAAATTTGAATTGAATTAAAAATTATTAAATAAAAATTTATTTATTTATTTTAATTTATAAAATTTTATTAATTAATAAAATTAATTAATTTAATCAATTTTAAATTAGAGTAAATTGCAAAAAATTAGAAAATTTAAAATTTTTAAGATTGAATTTGTTGAGTTTTTTAATTAATTAATTAAAGGTATCACGTGTCAATCCCTTAAAATTGGTTAATCATGTTTTAATATAATCATTAATTAAGGGGCAAGAATGGTAATTTTAGAAACGTTAGGGGTAGCAACAGGCAAACGATAGTTACAGAGAAATTTGCAAAAAAGGATCAGAACAAGTCGTATTTTCATCTGACGGCCCAAATATAAAATCCATAGAAAAGAAGAAAGGGACGCAGTATGTTTCAGTCGATCAATCTCTTCCATCTCCATTTGCTGGCAATTCCATATATATATGTGGATGTGTGTGTATATAAATAATCTACAATGATCCCTTTGTGAATTCTTCACTTCTTGGTTCCTCTGGTCAGGTAAGAACAGGCTCAGCTCAGCACCTAAACAGATTGTAATTAATTTGATTTTTTTTAATTTTACATTTTCGCTTTACATTATTTTCTGAAATTTCTGTTTTTCTTTTGGGATTTTTATGATCTCTAGTTTATCTTCTCGAACTCGGATTTTGATTTACGTTTAGCCGCCCGGATTCGTTCCTTTCATTTCTTTTTCTATTGTTTCTTTTCTGGTTTACGTTATACCGGTTTTTATGCCTGTGTACGCATTTGAACTTCATGGAAAAGAAGAAATTGTTAGTGGTTGTGAGACCCAGATGGATAATTATAAAATATTTTGACATTTGTTGATTATGTTAAAATTGGATCTCAAAGTTCCGTCTTTTGGTTCATGATTTATGTAGAATGCTCCTGTGTTTGTTCTGGTTAGAATTGCTCAATATATGCGTAGTTAGTGCACTATCAATTGTTTGGTTTCCATTGGTGATGGCGGCAAGAGTTAAACTAAGAAAATTTTCTTGGAAAGGGCATTGCATATTGATGGGGGCTCCTAAACAGAAGTGGACAGCTGAAGAAGAGGCAGCTCTTAGAGCTGGCGTGGTTAAGCATGGGAGGGGCAGATGGCGCACTATACTTATGGACCCTGAGTTCAGTGCTGTCTTGCATTTACGCTCCAATGTTGATCTCAAGGTATGCATGATGGGAGAGAACCATAAATATCTATTTTCTTTCTAGATAGATTTTGTTTGTTCAAAACCTGAAATTAATTTGATTTATTGGGGATCGAAACTAATGATGGACTCTCAATTGTTAATAGTGTAGTTCATCAGTTGGCAGTTGTTGGAAAATATTAATCATTTAGTTAATTTTTGGCAGGATAAATGGAGAAATATTAATGTTACTGCAATATGGGGGTCTAGGCAAAAAGCAAAACTTGCACTTAAGAGAAATCCTCAAAATGCCAAGCGTGGTGAAACCTCCAAGGCTTTGAGCATTGTTCGACAGAGCAATGAAGAAATTGTTGATGCTACACCTCTTGCAGTTTCCAATGGAACACCAAGAAATGGTGCTTCTAGAGGAGTAACTTTAAGGTCACATCCCTTCTGATGTTCAATATTTGCGTTCTTCAGTGTGCTGCATATGATACATTTTTGTTGATAATTTGTTGGAATTGGACTAGCACCAGACTAATTTCTGAACAATCATGCACCTTGAAGATCAGTTCTAGTGCTACTCATTGGAATTGATAAAGTTGAACGACCTGATATTCCTGCTTATTTTCTCTTAATTATTTTAAATAATAAATAGTCTGTGAAACATAAAATCATGGTTGGATGTGCTCAAGTAGAGCCCATAGTAATGCATATAAAGTTGTTTTTCCGTTTCCTGGGTGCTAAAGTACAGGGAGTGGTTCTTCTGGTTCCAAATGGGCTAAGAGAAGAATAAATCTCTGAAATGAGTGTCCATATGAAGTTGTTATGAAGAAAAAGCTATGACAGATAGAAATAGTAGGCAACAGTCTAACTGAAAGTACTCATAGTACAAGACTTTTCTCCAGTAGGACCATATTTCATCTACAACATTTTAAATTATACTTGAACTTAAATTAAATTTTAAATATCTTTTGTTACGTCTTATGAACATATAGCATGTACGACTTTATAAATTATAATCTTCACCACAAGCCTTTTAGTCCGAAGGCCTACTGCTTGGCAGTCCTTGAGTTTACCAATCTGAAATGCTCTTTTTCAAGTCTTGGTCCAGCATATTAGCAGAAGACATCCGTTTGATATATCAGTATTTCAAAAATAATGCTGAGTTTGTTTAAATAATGGGGCAGTAGAGTTGTTTGGAAACAGAAGTGCACTTTTAGCAATCAGTAGTAGAAATTAAATAGTTTTTGGTTTTGGTTATTGTGACTTTTGATCAGTTCATATTTTCAGTGAAGCATGTATATACTTCGAAGGATAAGACCTTGAAATTTTTATAGATTGGCATCAGTTTTCTTGTTTCAGTTTATGATTTATGATTGATACTCTTGCTGCTATATCGTCGTTTCAGGTTGGATAATTTAATATTAGAGGCCATTACCGCACTGAACGAGCCAAATGGTTCTGACAGGGCCTCAATTTCTTTGTACATAGAGGTACATTCATTCATCTTACTATGAAGCTATATGGTGTGAAAGTATGATTTACAAAATTAAAGACTGAATGAGGCAAACTGCAGCCTTTTCTTGTTAATGCTTTTGATAGTTAAACTAGAAGAACTTCATTCCAGCTTTTCTTATAAATAGGCCCCTCTCTCCTTACCCGAGTTATTAGTTGTCCAAAAAAGGAACTGCAATCTGGGGTTTTTTTCCCTCAAAATTTGAAGCTAGGATTATGTTTCTAGTGCTGGAAAATTTTGTAAATAAAAGAAGCAAGGACATGTTTCTGTTCTCGAACTAGTTATTTGATATTGGTGATTACCATTTTACACAATGCAATGGAAATTTTCCTGTTCATTCACATCTATATATGCTCTTTTATTTCGTTTTCTTCAGACTGATTCTAACATTACCAACATGAAAAATTTTATAGGACAATTACAAGGCACCCCCAAACCTCAGAAAACATTTGGCTGGAAAGTTAAAGTTTTTGACTGCAAATGGAACACTGATCAAGGTACTCACTTTTCCAAGAACAAGATCATGAAATTCAGCAAGTATTCTTTTCCATGATAAAGGATGTTAAATGTGAGCTAGTTCCCTGCAGAATCAACCATTGATACCTTCTGAATATTTTTGAGGGCACAAGTAAAAGATTTGATACATTTGTGATGTATGTAATACTTTAAAAGGATCAAATAAACATGCTCTTGAGGCATCTTAATGGTTGGAACGAATTTCAGGATACAATGTTCCTAAAATCTTCAAAATCAAGTTAATATTGCTAGAACTAGGCAAGCAGGGTCTTGATGCATCCAAGGGGGTGGAAAGAATTTTTAGATACAATGTGTCTTGAATTTTCAGAGCTTAAGTTAGTCGCTTGAAAAGAATATAATTCATACGCATTATCCTTTTTATCACAGGTCAAGCATAAATACAGAATTCAATCTAGCTCAACAGATTCTGAAAGTAGGAGAAACTTTCCCCTTTTGCTAGAGGAAAAGCACAAGGATTCTCCAAATTCAGAGAAGAGTGCTAAAATCCTAACTAAATCCCAGGTTGATCAAGAGCTATTAAAGATCAAGGGCATGACTGCTTTAGAAGCTGCAGCGGCAGCTGCAAAAGCTGTTGCAGAGGCAGAAGCTGCAATTGCAGCGGCTGAGGAGGCTGCTCGGGAGGCTGAGAAAGCGGAAAGTGAAGCAGAAGCTGCTCAACTTTTTGCCGAAGCAGCAATGAAAGCATTCAAATATAGGACGTGTCATAACTGGTATGCATGTCTCTGGCAAGTCTTGCTAGTGTTTTTTTCTTTAGTACAAGTTATTCTTTAGTCTCCCTACAACATAAACTTGCATTCTTTCTTTTAATTCTGGCTATCCAGAGTTAAGTTTCTTGAATGTTTCTGAGGCTCTAGTAAAGTAGCAGTTACCAATACCATTGAACCCTGCCAAACAAAAATAGTTTCAGTTAACAAAATGAGCTAAATAAACTTCTTTCTGGAGATTATGTATTCACTTTTTTTATTAAAAAAAAAAATCTGCCATCTGCCTGTTAGTTGACACACCAATGTGCAAGGCAACTACGGTTGTTTTGGTCGATGGCTGTAATTTTGTTGTCTTGTTATAAAATTTCCCCCAAGAACAAAGTTTCCAAAGGGAAAATGAGACTACTACCTAGTCATTCTTTAGGAATTTTCCTACGAACAGCAACTGTCTTTTCCTTCTATATCCTCTCTATCTCCCTTCTAAAAAAGATTTACCGGGTATTTTACTGAGGGATATGCATATAAAGTTCTAACTATGGTACTGTATGCAAACTATTGCAGATGACAAGATCAACATATGGGGATAGTCTCGACGGTTTGGCATGAAATACACATTACTTGACATCATCCAGCCCAGCTATTTCGGCTGTCGTGTTGTCCATAACTGTAAATGTAGTTAGGGTTGTATATCTCAAAAACGAAACAGCATTCTATGGAACCTAAATTACTTGAGACAGTACTATTTTGACTAGAATCATATATGTTTAGGGGCTTGGAGTTTGGATGGGATATATAAAGCAAAGAGACTGGTACAAGAGTCAGAAATATCATCTTAAGATGATCCTTTTTCATGGGTATGAATACAACATGAGTTAGCTCACTGCTTTATGCTTTACATGCCCCCTTTTTCTTTTTTGTTACTGGGGAAAATAATGAACATGTACTAGTAGAGCTTTAAAAAATGGAGAAATTGAGAGAGTTTCTTTCCACTGTGCTCATTAAGTTCGTAAAATTGCAATGAGTTTCATCTACTAACCATTCCTTCAAGCTCAAGTATTAGCTTTCTCCATCTGACACAGAACCTCAAGAATCAAAGTTTGTCATTTTCGATTTGTCACATAAGTAACCAGCACACAAATTGACGTTACTCAGAAAAACTGACGCTTTCTCACAAAGTCCAGTCCATCCTCCAGAAGAATGCAGCAAGCGGAAGGATTAAAATCGTTAATCAGCT
Source organism: Erythroxylum pedicellare (assembly GCA_027563575.1). NCBI lineage: Eukaryota > Viridiplantae > Streptophyta > Magnoliopsida > Malpighiales > Erythroxylaceae > Erythroxylum > Erythroxylum pedicellare. The sequence goes on along the minus strand of JAOQMP010000208.1, from coordinate 31,535,893 downwards.
CGTGCCTCAAATACAACAAGAACATCAATCAAGCAACTTGAGTGCATTAGGCATGGTAAACAACAACGTTTTGGAGCTTTCCATGATTAACCTTTAAACCATGTACAATAGGCAAACAACTTGTATGTTGAAATTGCCGAGGACCCAAAGCCCCTTTTTCTTCACTACCCTTCTTCAACAGAACAGGAGCTTTCTCTACCAAATCCTTGGCCTCCTTTACACCCAAATCAGGAAAACCCCTAACCTCCTTTATAATCTTGATCTTCGCCGCCGCATCGCACTTCTCCAGCTTTATATCAAACATCGTCTTCTCAGCCGTCAGCTGGGCGTTTGCTAACACGGATCGTGGACATCGGGTGAAGATATTCTTCGAAGTTAATGGCGTGATGGTCCCGTGTTTTGAAACTCGGACTAAAAATTAAATAAATAAAAATTTAAAACTAAAAATTTAATTAGTATTAAATTATTATAAATTAGGTTTAATATTAAATAAATTAAAATATTTAAGTGTCTTTCATATAAAGTTTAATTAAAAAGAGTTCTATTAAATAAAAATCTATTTTAATTTATAAAATAAATTATTTTATAAAATTGAGTAATTAATTAAATTTTAACAATAAAAATAATTGAAAAAAATTGAACTAAAATATTAAAAATTAAAAATTAACCAATTTATAATATTTACCATTAAATTAGTTGAATTGATTTGATTTTTAATCATTAATTTTTACTTCCTTTAAGTTTAAGACTAGATAAGATTAAGATCAAGAATGTATTAAAAATTTAGGGTTTTGGGGAATTTAATTTAGTATAATTACAACACCAACCTTTTTTCTTTTTTTACCAAGAGATGCTTTGTAAGCTACTTTTTAAATACAAATTCAATAAATCCTTCAAACATATATAATAATTAGTCAATTTAAATAAATTATTTGAAATTAAATTCAAAGAATAAATACCATATAAATAACTAATAAAGCCAATTAATAAGTTTCTTAACCAATACTAATTTTTTAAAAACATTTTTTAGTTAACTAAAAATTTTCAGAATTAAGCTAATATGATAACAATATGATTAGGGTTCCAACACTAATGTCAACTATAAAAACTTTAAATAATCTAACTTTTTAGTTCAATTTATTTTAATAACTCTTGTTAAGAATTGATCAATTTATTAATCAATAATACAATTTTAGTAAGTTAATAAGTTCTTATAAACTAAAATAAATCAATTAATTTTTATTTAACAATTTTTAATTAAACTTTAAATTCTTCAATTATATTTTAAATTTTTAATTAATATCCATTAAAGCCCTAAAATCCTTAGACGAGACATAAATTAGTATTCACCATGTAAATCCACCACCATGATTAATAGTCTAACAAATGCACTTAAGATTTCTTGTTAGAGACTGAAAATTACTTTATATTTTCACTCCCAAATTGACTGTTGAGTAACAAAAGGTAGTCTTCCTAAAAGTTAATACTTTTCTAAGTTTAGTGACGACGAATTCGTCAGTACTCAGTTAGAATGACTGATGTAGAACTCGTGATTTTTTGTAACTCTAGGAAATATTGACTTGAAGGGAAGGGCACGTATTTAGGCTTTAACATCTGTAAGCAGTTATAACTACAGGAATTGTTCTATTCCGTAAAAGTTTCATTGTTCTATCAAATAGTCAACCTACATGTGGAAGGTAACGGAAAATTAGAAACCTGTGAAAGGGATTTACACATGCAAATTCCAGGATTTAGAAGCATTATCGATCTTCCTATATACATGAAGTTCCTGAGAAAAGTAATCCTGATCAGTACATGCATAAGGAAGTTCCTCCTTAGAAAGCTTGTGTACATCAGGCAAGAAAAAAAAAAGTTGGGCAATCAAGAATTTCGGTGCTTGATACGTTCCTCATTTTTTGGTTCTGCTATCTCTACAATTTTCTGTTTCTTTCGTGAGAAAAATATAAAAGAAAACGAGAAAATTCTCCAACCATAGCCGCAAGCAATCCTTACCTTACTCAGTAAGTCAGACCAAGAACCTGTCCCTGTCGACTTTTCAGTAAAAGTGGATCATTTTCGAGGAAATATTGGGGAAAATCGTTGTGACTGTGGAAAGAAAAATCAAACTGGGTCTGCCATGTCGAAACAAAATGGAGTGTCTTTACCATTTCTGCTCCTTTTGGTTCTAATGTCTATATGTTCGCCTACTGTCATGGCCTTTGAATCATCTTTGGAAGAGCGCATCTTCAAGAGACCTGATCCCCTGCGAGGCTTGAAGAATTACCGCGGAGCCTATAATATCACAGACAGGCATTATTTGGCGGTAAGTTTTATAAATTCTTTCGTCATTTCTCATATTAAACACAAGAATCGATACACTTGCGTGGCTTTGAAATCGCAATCTCAAATTCTTGAACCTATATCCAATATCAGTTCCTGTCTACCATTTAAATGGTCATGCATGGAAGATCAACTCGCAACTGGATATTGTCTGATATATCATTTAAGCTGTTCCAACTGATAGAGCAATTTTAAAGGGTTCCAATCAAGCAAATAGAAGCATTTTCAGGAGATTTTACTTTCAGAACTGTATGAATACGTGAAATTTGCTAAAACAGTACAAGTGTTGTTAAATTGTTAAGTGCACAGTGATATGTGCATGAAGAGAAAAATTAAAAGCTTAAAGTTGATTATGCGTATTTAATCATCTTTCAGTCTGCAGCATTTACAGGAGTACACTCTTATGTGATCGCGCTACTGTGGCTGTTATGTGGCTTGTGCTTTGGTGTTTTTGTTCTCTTCAAGAAGAAGTCCAACAATGAAACCTCCTCTTTCAGATACTTCATGGATCATCAACATATTTTCATATTCATGCTCATCATCATCTTCACAATCCTGGCCGTGTAAGTTAAAGATTTCTCTGGGATGAAGAGCTTTTGCGGAGTTCAATTTAACCAAGTTGAAGCCCAAATGAACAGTTTTTGAATCAGTTAATCACTTTCATACTTTCGATTTGGTCTAATCTCATGCTTGTATGTTCTAATCAGAATAGCCGCAGGCTTTGTTCTTGCTGCCAACGAGAGTTCCATGCGCAGGACACGGAAATTTAAGAGTACCATTGTCAGGGCAGGTCGTCAGACTCGCAGGAGCCTTTACAAAGTGATATTAGCAACCACAGATATGCAAGTTCTGTTGCGTCCCTACGATCCAGCAACATCCCTGAAATTGTACAATATAACCCATCGTCTAGCAAGGGATTCAAAATCTATCCAAAACTTTGTGCAGAAGACTGGTCATGCTATAGACTTGGTGATTCAAATATCGTACGTGTCAGTTTGTCAACTTTTTGAATGCTTCTTGTTCCTGGTAAACCCATGTGTTTTTGTATTGTAATCCAGGCACACCAGTCACCTTGTGGTTGTAGCTATCGACCTTGTTTTGTTGGGAGCATCACTAGGTAAGTTTATTGCTTTTTCACTTTCTCCATTTCAGATGCCCATAATCACAGAAAAACCCAGAAAAAGGCACCAATTAGTTGCTTGGGTTCCCCTGGAAGTCCTCTGTCTGCATTAGTCTTTGTCTTTCTGATTTCTTAGACTAATAGATTGCTGCTTTTGTTCAGTTCTGCTCTTGCTCCATTGGCACCCTGGATTCCCCATGTAAGTTCTCTTTTTTCCATCCTCGATTTTGACTTTCCTTTTTTCTTTTTAAATCATAGTGTTGAACTTTTTGCCTTGTTTCGCAGCATAATTTTTATCTGTTGGATCTTAACAACTCTGTTCTGGGCCTTGGCAGGCGTTGATTTCTTCCTCCACATGTGAGTATATGCCTCCAATGTTAAAGTTTTCAAACAGATTCTCATGATTTAATTACTGGTTTTACTGCTGTCTAAAGAAACTGATTTCTCTGCAACCAGTTTTGTGGATGATACGTGCATAGCATTTCATGATTATGACCAACTACAGAATAGTAGCATGAGCTCCCTTCTACCATGTGTTGATCCAGACTATTCAGATAAAATCTTGACAGATATTGGCAAGACAGTTCATGATTACGTTTCTCAGGTATTGCATAGGTTAAACCTCGTTATTTCCAGGTTTTTTTTGGGTACATTTTAAAAGTTTTTGTCCAGTTTTTACTAAAACCTGAAACTTCATTCTTTTGCAGTTGAAGTCCAAGGCAGTAGAGTTCTATGGTTCTCTTGGATTAAAGGAGCAAAATTCGGATATACTAGGCCTTAACAGGATCTGTGACCCTTTTTCGGGGGCTCCAGACTACACATACACTCCAGAGCTGTGTCCTGATGAATCCATTACGATAGACCAATTAAGCAAAGTAAGCACAAAATCCTTTTTTCTTTTGTCAGAAAAATGAGAACTTGGAATATGAATTTGGTCTTCAACGTCCAAATGACTCGTTGTAACGTCCAAATGACTCGTTGTAATGTCATTTGCAGATACTTTCAGATCTCACTTGTTTCAAAGGAAACTCCACAGAAACATGTGTGACAGAAGGCAGACTTATTCCTCAGTCCCTCCACGACGTGGCTTGGGCTTATGGTCGTTCTGTTCAGGACATGATAGATATATTTCCTGAGGTGAAGAGCCTGACAAAATGCGCTATTGTGAAGAAGGCCTTCGCGGACATTGATGAGAACCAATGCAAGCCATTTCGAGCTTCGGTACGAATGTTATGGGAATCAATGCTGGGGCTTTCTATCTTCATGGTGGTTTTGGTACTAACTTGGGTGGCCAAAGCTTACCAAGAAAGTAACAGGAACTTCTCTAGATGTTCCATATCTCCAAATCCCAGATAGCAAAAACTCACATACGAGATCTCAAAATGCACAATAAAGGAAGTAGAAGAGAATTGGGCATAAGGTGTACAGGAATGGAACCAGGGGTGGGACAATCTTAGCATACAAGAAAAGTTCTGCAGTTTCAATGCCAATATGTATATACAGAGGAAAAGGCATTACCTGCAGTAATTTACAATTACTGGTTGCTGATAAATTCTTTCAGTGATCTTCCTTCTTGGTTTATAACAATTTCTTCTGCAGAAGATGAGTTTACAGAATTGAGCAGAGCAAATCATGGATTCTGATATCTGGTTTACCACTGTTTATAAAAATCACACATCTTCGATGCTTATTGTGAAAGTAAGATGCTTTGGTTTGGTTGGCGGAGAGGAATATTTTCTGCAACTTGCAATATAGGTTATGTGAGAAAGATCATAAATGCTTGCATAAAATGCGGCTCAGTCGCTATGAAGATTTTCTTAGATTCGGTATTAAATAACAAAGATAAGAACAGCATAATTCCTTAACAATTGGGCAAAAACAAACAAACTTAAGTGTTTGTTAGAATTTTAACATCATATTTCAAATAAAATAATCTTTAGGAGCACTTCCAATCAATAATTAAAAAACTTAACTAGTTAGATCGGTTCAACGATTTAAAACAATGAACAATCTAACATTTTAATTTGATTTTTCAATTTAGTTTAATTTATTTGAATAGCTCTTGCTGTTTTCAATTGATTAATTTATTAATTAATCAGTCAATTTTTATAAATTAACAAATTCTTATAAATCAACTAATTTTTATTTAGTAAATTCTTTTTCAATTAATCTTCAAAATTTTGGATAATTAAGGACAATATCTTTAAATCATATTTTAAATTCTTTGATTTTATAGTGATTTGAATATTTTAAATCTTAAATCATCAATTTTTAAAACATTGCTTTCAATAACATTTTGAATTGAAAATGAATAATGGCTTCTAATTAATAATAAAATTTGGTAATATTTTTAAGTACGTAAAATAATTTAAAATTAGTAATTAGTTCAATCCAACTAATAATTCATAAACTCAAAATTTTCTAAAAACTTTAACTCTTAGATATATATATATATATATATATATATAGCCTAAAAATTTATTTCAATAACAATACTTTATAAATTAGTTTATTTAATATATATTTTAAAAATAACAAGAATAAATTCTATTATTATTTAAAAAATATTAACAATGTAAGAAATTAATAAAAAGTGCGTTTTTCAAGATCCTTTATTTCATTAATTTAGTGAGTGACCCGTGACTTTAGCTGGCAATGCTTCATCATGTCATGTGTTCATCATGTCATGTGTTATAATTGAAGAATTGTAGAACACGACATGATGAAGCATTGTTCTATGTATAAATGAATTTCGTGCAATTTAAAATTTTGTGGGAAATAATAAAATTGTGTGATTGTGGATAAAATTTTGTGGGTAAAAATATAATAGTTGGAATATTTAGAATGAATTAATAAAATAAGTAAGTTAAAATTAATAATTTAAAAATAAAAGAA
>JAOQMP010000208.1:31495906-31509517 GCA_027563575.1 Erythroxylum pedicellare | reverse complement strand
CTACAAAATAGGATGTAAACAATGTCAATTCAGATGCTTTGAACATTCATGACTGCTCCTATTTTATTCAATTTAATCTCATCATCTTTCATTGGGATTTCCAGCCATATTAAACTTAAAAGAATATCGAAATCATGATGAGAGAATAGGAAAACATCCACAAACCCACAACTCTCAGATTTTATAGCATAAACAGTATAACAATATCAATTTCATATTTACCGTTCATATATCCATGCAAATTAAGCATTTGAACTAACTTCAGGACACTGCCAAACACACGGGACAATTCAGAATTCTCAACTTATGAAAACACAATCTCAATTCATCCAGAAACACAAGCCATACTGTAAAGTCAGGGACCACAATCAGATTCATGATAGCATAACCCAAAGTTGCCAAACACTCTCACATACATGATAGCATAATGCAGATTAATCTCAGAAAAATGGAATTACCTGTCAACAGAAAAACAAGATAATCTTTGGAGCTTGAGCAACCTCTCACCGATCAAAAACAACCCAGCTAACTTTAAACAGAAAAAAAGGACAAAGGTTAAAAGCTTTAAAACCACCGGATGAATCAAAACAAACAAAAATTTTGTCGATCTGCAAGCATCAAGCATTACAAACTGTAAATACTGTAGAATCCCAACAGACCCAAGGTTTCCATTCCTCTCACAAACATAATGCATTTCCGACCCCAGACAAGAAACAGAGAAGAAGAACACTATCGACATCCATTTCGCAACCAGACAAACCTCGAGACGAAGGTGTTGGGGAAAAAGGGTAGTGTGCGAGAGACAACATTCGTCGGTTGTGGGTTGACCAAAAGACGAGTGATGGGGTTGTGGGTCGACAACGGAAGAGGAGTGGTGCGACGGTTGAGGGAGACGAGGCGAGCCGGACAACAAACGACAACCGAGAGAGAAGATGGGGCTATTTTGAACAACGCGTGACCTAACGTTTCGTAGACAGAGACATAATGTCCCTTGTCCTACAGTTTTCGGAGATACAAAAAATTATTGTCTCTGTCATCCGGGGATTGAAGACAAAAAGTTGGGGGACAACAACCAAACAGGTACAGATGACAGGATTTGTTTGTTTTGTGATCTGTCCCTACTAACGGAGACAGGAACCAAACGCTGCGATAAGTATCCTGTTATTTTATAAATATCTTTAAATATTAAGAGATGTTAATTTTTAAATAGAACTATCATTTAATTTATATAATAATTATTGATTTATTAAACAATTTATTTAAGATATAAAATATATAGTAATTATTAAAAATTTTATTTAATAACAATTATAAAAATTAATAAATACATTACTCTTATTATTTGCATGACTTAAATCATTACCGAACTTGGATAAAAATACAAGCCAATTTGACAGATTTAAATGTGATATTTTAAATTGGCCAAATTTTGATTTAATTTTAAATTTTTTGGTTCGATTAATTTTTATAAACTAATCTATTTTTATAAATTAAAATAAACTAATTAATTTTTATTTAATAATTTTTTAATTAAACTTTAAATTAATTACGGTTACTTCAACCATATTTTAAAATTTTTTAATTAAGTATAATTTCAGTCAAACTTTTAAAACTTTAAACATAAACTTGACAACTACTTTTCACTTTAGTTTCCGTATAAAAGAGTAATGAAATAAATAGACTTTTAAATATATGTAACATTTTTATTATTTTAAAATTAACAATAAATTCAATTTAATAAATTAAAATTTATTAAAACTTGATACAACGTATGCGATTAAGGTGGAGAACAATGGATTAAAGCTTGAACTGACTTACTTCCAAATTGGCCTCGTTATTACAGCGGACACGAAATCTTCGGAGTTTGAGACAAATCCTATTAAGAGTGAGAGAAGTCAAAGAGCCGTCATCTTCCAACAAACGTTGTCTCTCACACACAGATAAGAGAGACAAGGACAGCAACTTTGTTCTCAAGTCATCGTCACCTTTCATCAACCGCCCCTAGATCCATATTGAACCAGTAAAATCAAGTAATACCCAACTTCAATCTCTGCTTCTGTTCTGCTTTTGACCCTTTTGTTGGGGGCTTGTCAGATGAGAGTCTCTTTCTTCATGTTGGATGGTACGTGTCAACCGGGCTGTGGATTTTTTACTTCATTGAGTTTGTTCGTTGCTCGAACTATGAAGAGCATCCTCTGTTAAACTCATCTCTGAAAATTTAGCTCTCCTCATGGTTCGGTTCCTGCCAGGTAAGTTGTTTGACTTTGGCACTCGGATGTTGCTTTATTACGTGTTTGGTTTTCTCCTGCATATTCGACTTCATTTTTTTTTTGTGAAGTTTCTGAAATGATTTAATATCAACATGGCTTGGGTGGTTGGGAGAGGGAGCCTAAATCATTCATATGGGTTTGTTAGTTGATCTACCATCTGGGATAGAACTACCTCTGAGATATCTTTGAACGCGTTAGATTGATATGGGAATGATGGGATCATTTTTGATAAACTTTTACTGAAATAATAGTACTGCCAGTTCTGCTATTTGTTTATGCATCATGGAAAGTACCTGATGATTGTGAAAGTTTTGACTTTTATGGGAAAAACATTTTCCAGTTTGTTGCCATTGAAAGTTCTAAATGGAAATCATTAATTTATTCATAGCATGAATCTTTCTACTTCTCGTTTGCTCTGAGCATTCTGACCATGTCATGAACAAATATGGAGCATTTTGTTGTGACTCGTATTTGGTCCAGTTAATTGGATCTCCGCGTGTTGCATAATTTTAAATGCAGTGTTGCCTTGGAGGTAAAAGAGGAAAGAAAATGAGAGTAAAGAACAAATATAGGAAATCATCAACTTTTAATTTTGCATTGCAGGGAGCAGATGCTCATTATCGACAGTGGTTTGGAGTTTGGTGGGATTTCTACTTTTAAATCATCTGTACTCCCTTGTCAAACACAATGGTGGAAAAGGTGGAGATGTTCGGTTTCGGGCGGGTGATAATCCAGTAATTTGTGACCTTAAAGAAGTGGAACAGGAGAACATTCAAATTCCCCCACCTAGGAAAAGATCACCACGTACAGCAAAAAGACATTCTAGAAGGGCAACCACACTGATTGATGAATTTCTTGATGAGAATTCGCAACTTAGGCACGTATTCTTTCCTGGAAAGAAAGCTGCTATAGGTCCAACGAAGAGTGCTAGCAATGATAGTTCCTACTATCACCCTGGGAGGATTTGGTTGGATACAGATGGGAACCCGATTCAAGCTCATGGAGGGGGCATCCTGTATGATGAAAAGTCTAGGACATATTATTGGTATGGAGAGTACAAAGATGGACCAACATATCATGCTCATAAAAAAGCAGCAGCACGAGTGAGTGCTACATATTCATTTTACCATATTTTGTTGCCAGCTTCTGACAGTCATCTTCCTCTATGAAAATATTATATAGAAATTGCAGCTGTGAGTGGAAATTTCATTGCTCTATGTTCTTTGAATTTGTGGGCCATTACGATTGATTAGCAATCATGTGACCGCATGCTCTTTTGATTATGTTTCATCAAATATTATAGAAATTATAGATGAGTATAAATTTCAATCTTCTTTGAATATCTGCACAGTTGATTCTGGTTCATGAAATTCCTTGAAACCATGCTGTTTTGTATTGGAAGTGAATTTTGTTTAACTCCTAACAGTGTATACTTCGTTCAACAATTCACCAAGTTAATACCAACTTTGATGGTTAGCTTATGAGGCCTCTCTCCACTTTGAGTAGGGAATTAATCCCATTAATACTTGATACTGCTCTGATTTTTGTTATCTATAATCTTGGTAGGATTGATTTTGGAATACGGTTTTGATCGTTTTATTGGTTTTAGCCTCCATGTGCTGGAAAACAGATATAACAAAATTTACATCAACCACTGTTTTTTTGACCTGGTAGTTGAGCTAGTGATGATATAATGGTTCACTAGAAGTTGCTGGTATCGAGTTGTATAACTCTGAGCAGCTTTTTGATTTGTTTGTGGTAGTAATTGCATACTTTGGGGAAATTGAATATGATGGGGAAGACCGGAAAAACAATCTGATGTCAATATTTCTGTTCAAGGTCCTATATTTATTTCAGTTCAGCATGCAAATGAACTATTTGATCTACATCTAAGTCCATGAAAGGGTTAATTATTAATTTGATACCCTTATTTCCTTGCATAGTATCCTAGAAGTCCTACTGGAGAACATTTTTGTCCTGCAGAATTGACTAATAGGTATGATGCCTTGGATTACATACTTCTATCCTTCTGTTTTTCTAATTCAAGATGTCAATATTTCCATTTATCTTTTTAAGAAACTAGTTCCTGCATAAGTTTCAGTTTGAGTGGATTAAGTGGCACCAATATTTGTTCTTCCAGTCCAAAGCTTCAGAAATCAGTTAAGTAGGCTCATCTTTAATTTCAGAACTCTCTCCCAACATGGATAGGCAAAATTCCAGCAGGTAGTGCTACTGAGTAGTAGAAAATCCTTTTGCTAGCTAATTACTTTTATCATGCATAGAAACTTCATTCATATTCTTCAAAGTGGTTGTTCTGGACTGTGTGAGTTTACGCATTTCCATTGGATTTTAAAAATTTTTTAAATGATTCTTTTAACACATATGTACATGTGAGTCAAATCAAAATGCACTTTTCTTTCTGCCAAGGAGATCAAAATGCACTTTTAAGCGTTAATATTTAAAGTATGATATCGGAAAGTTTTCTTTTAGTCTCCTACAAAATGTATAGTTATCATTAAGTTTTTTCTACTATGAAAATACTTTTACTGTGTACCTGAGCTTAGTGTTCTTAATAATGTCATGTATTACTATTATTCTTGTTTTCACCATGTATATAGCATGAAATTTAAGTCCTTGATTAAGTAAATATGGACTTTTATGAACTTTGGTTTAGGTTGACATTATAGGAGTTGGCTGCTACTCCTCTAAGGACCTGTGGAGCTGGAAAAATGAGGGCATAGTGCTTGCAGCAGAAGAGACAAATGAAGCCCACGACCTTTACAAATCCAACGTACTTGAGAGGCCAAAGGTTATATATAATGAAAAGACAGGGAAGTATGTAATGTGGATGCACATTGATGATGTCAACTACACCAAAGCTGCTGTTGGTGTTGCCGTAAGTGATCACCCAACTGGTCCTTTTGGTTACCTATACAGCAAACGGCCACATGGGTTTGACAGCCGGGATATGACAATATTCAAAGATGATAATGGTGAAGCCTATCTCATATATTCCTCTGAGGTCAACAGTGAACTTCACATTGGACCTCTCACTGGAGATTATCTTGATGTGACACATGTTATGAGGAAAATTCTTGTTGGAAAACGCCGGGAAGCCCCGGCTATCTTTAAACATGAAGGAGTTTACTACATGATCACATCAGGGTGCAGTGGCTGGGCACCAAATAAGGCCCTAGCTCATGCAGCGAAGTCAATTATGGGTCCGTGGGAGACTATGGGAAACCCTTGCAGTGGAGGGAACAAGGTATTCCAAATGACGACTTTTTTTGCACAAAGCACTTTTGTAATACCTTTACCAGGATTGCCTGGTTTGTTCATTTTCATGGCAGATCGGTGGAATCCATCTGATTTGAGGGACTCACGGTATGTGTGGTTGCCCTTGATAGTTGGGGGGCTGGCTGATCAAACGCTTGATTACAATTTTGGATTCCCAGCTTGGCCAAGAGTAACAATCTACTGGCATAAGAAGTGGAGGCTTCCTTATGGGTTGAGTGTACTTAAATGACATGATTGTTAGCAGTTTTAGTGTATAATATGTAATGGCATTTGCTAATTCTTTGACAGGTATAGGTTTTCTTTAAAAGCATTTGCTTTTAACCACCATCTCTCTTTGTTCAAGTCATGCTAATATTAGCTTTGAAAAGGCCAGCTCTCTTATGCATTTACCATCTCATTCTTGCAGGGGTAAATTAACTAGTTTGATAGTTATAGTCATGAGTGTCAGATGCAAAAGGTTATCTTCCCACCATATAGACTCTCTAAAGCAAGGATTAATTTTTTACAATCCTTCAGGTTTAAACTGCTACATTCCAATTTGATTCGAGTCTGGAACAAATTTGAGGTTTCTGAAGCTTTGCTGCTGGACTATACTGGAGAAGGTTGATTGGCATTAGGCAAGTGCTCTTGCTTTGCCCCTTCACACAAATAGACACAACTTGGCATGAACTTCTGCATCTTCGCATATTATCAGGAAATCCAACTGACTTGACTTGGCATAATTCAATGAATAGCATGCGCACTTTATTCAAATGCATTTTAGAACTTCTTTTACAAGGTTATAAAACTCTAATTTAAGTAAGTGCTATAAAAAGATATATAAATGAATCAGAAGTGGTATTCAGAATAAGGTCAGTGCCAACTGCCAAATTGTTTCAAGATGGAGGGCTGGCAAAAGAACGACTGGGTTTTGCTTGGAGAGAATAGCAATGGAAGGCACCAAATTGCCTCTGCTTTGCTTCCATCTTCTGCGAGATGTTTTGTTTCTTTAGTTGGTCAAAAGCAAAAGCAGCAGCAGACTTTTCAAACATATGCTGCAAGACACGGTTTGTCCTGACGTTAAATCATCAAAATTTGTGTTCTTTCTGTTGATTGCTCAGTATGATGTTAAACTATAAGTGGCAGAGTTTTAGTCGGCCAAATTGATTGGTGTGGCAAAGAAATGCCTTAGATCAGCAAACTCTATGACACCATGTGTTATATATACTCTGACCTTAAAGCAGAGTGGTTAGTAGGGCTCAACTCTCACGTATACAATTAAATATCTGATTAGAACATATCTTATGAGTATCAGCGACGACGTTGAAAGTGAAAGATCTGATACAACGTATAAAAAAGTATAAAGGATGTTTCAAAATATGAAAAAGTCTTCCACTTACAGAGAAGGGCTGCTCTATCTTTTAACCTTATTTATCAGTCTATTTCTTCTTTGACTGTGAGCAAGAGATAGCAGCCTATCAATCATGGAGTAGAAATAATGAAGAAAAACCCTCAACCGGAATGATTAAAAAACTCAATTGGGTCGATCAATTTAATTGTTAAAATTTTGAACCGACTAGTTTTTTTGACTCGATCTATTTTTATAAATCTTTTGTTAAAAACCAGTCATTTTATTAATTAATCAGTTAATTTTCTTAAAATAATAAGTTATTATAAACTAAAATAAATTAATTAATTTTTATTTAATAATTTTTTTAAGAAAAAAATTAAACTTTAAATTCTTCAATAACTATTGGCAATCTCTTTCAAATATATTTCAAATAATTCAATTTTATTCAATCTTTAGCCAATTTTATAATGTTCTTGTTGAATCTTTTAAACTTTAAACTAATTGTTTTACAAGTTTAACTTTTCATTCGATTTTTTATTAAAAGAGTTCCAATACAAACGTTAAATTTCAAAACAAGGTTTAAGCCAAATGTTATTAACGAGTGAGACATGGGCATGTTATTTAATTAAACACGATGCTGATTGATGTTTCTATTATTATATTCATTACATTAACACAATCAGACTGCAAAGAGTATGAATTTTTAAAAGGGAAGACCAAAAAAAAAAAAAGTAGAGGAGGAGTGGGGTAATGTTAAAGGTCATTTGAGATGTGAAGAGGAAGACTAAAAAAGATATTGGGAGAGACCCACTCCAAATGTCCTAATTCGTGTAAACAAAAACCTTAAATTATTAAAGAAGTGAAGAAATTGGGATTAAATACTTAATTTTGCTTAGGCCATACCAAAATTCTCCCTAATAAGGTCACTTTATACCTGCTTTTGGCATCCATTGTAAGCTAAGCCATGAGTCAACATGTAATGGAAGTCAAAATTTTGAAATTAAAGAAAGGCTTTTAATTTTATCCCAAAAAACTATTTTCCCATAAAAATTATAAAATTTAAAATTTGATTTAACTTCAATTTGGCTTACTCAAAATTCTACATTGATTATATTAAAATTTTTGACTTGAATTATAATATAAAAGAATTTTATTCAATGTATCTGACAAATCCATAAAACGTTTTTTTATATAAAAATAAAAATGTTCAAACTTCAAAATGTAATTAATACAATATTATTTAAAAGTCAATAAATTGTTTTAGTGTATAAAACTTTCCACTTTTAAGAATTAAAAAAGATTATCAATAATTACAAATAATATTTTTTTACTTTTATAAAAATATCATTTTCGTGACTCAAATCTGTAATCTTTACGATTATTGTAAAACAATTATCTGAACCATAAATAATTACTTGACCACTCTATCCAGCCAACACCATCCCCCCTACATCATCACTTCCATGCACGTGCTAAAGGAACTCTTCACACTTGTAAACTTTTACCTTTAAAATCAAAAATAAAAAAAGAGAAAAAGATAAGAAACTCTCATGATCATTAAGGCCTCCAAACACTAGCCCACACAACAGGGTGGTCCTTCCAACACAGGAATATTCCACCATTTTCACATTGTGTGGTTGACCAACCCTGCTTATACCTCCTCAACAGGGCGCGTACATCGTCCAACACCTCGTCGCTGAAGACCACCGGAATGACGCCTCCGGCATGCAACCGTTCCGACCACCTCGCCGCCGTCTCCCTTCGTTCCACAGACTCTGATGGTGGACATGATATTAGGTCAACCATAGCCCTCCCTGCTGCTCTTTCAAGCATCAATCTTTCGTTGCTTCTTGTTGGAAAGCTCTCTTCTAATGAATCGAAGTAAACCCTAAACCATCTCAAGCATTTATGAAAACCGTTAAGAAACTCTAACCCATCAACACCCACCTCGAGGTCAGCTTCTTCTTCTACGATAGTGATGATTCTTGGTTGTAATCTTCTGAAAGTCGATATAACATAGTCTCTGCGATTGGAAACAGAAGTGATCGAGTGCAAAGCTCCGATACAGTTGATGGCCAAAGCTTCATCGTCTTTGATGTCCAATTCAGAGAAGTTTAGGTCACTTAGATCACCTGCGTGGTGTATGATGTTGAATTTAAATGGAACACGCATGAGCCTAGCAAACTTTTCTATTCTGTTTCCAATTTCTTTCATTACTTTTCGAACTGCAGCTAACCCTCCATTGCTTGGAGTAACTACACTGGTTTTGAAAGTCACGACGGTGGTTAGCCTGAGCTCTGATGTCTCATCCCTGCGAGTCGCGAGAGCTTCGAGCAAAGTTGGCCATTGGGTGCAATATGTGTTGCTAATATCAATAATATGCAACTTACTTTCACCTTCAAAAGCTTCCATTATTGCACCATTACAAGAGACGTGACCAAAAGTAGTCCAAGGACTCACCTCTTGAAATTTCAATATCATTCTCCTCGTGGACTCAAAAGAGCATGTTTTATGAGATGATGACTGTAAAGTACGGTAATACCTCTCGCCAGCGTCAGTCATGCGGCTGAATAAAGCTTGGAGGAAGTAAAAAGCAAGCTTTTGGTCTGTGTCGCCATAAGGAGAGCCAAGTTCGTTGAGTATCCACATCAAATGTTGGACAAGAGCACTGTTCTTATCGGCGATGGCACGAGCAGCTTCCAGGAGGGCATCCGTGGACCACTTTCCGGAGAATTCGAAGTTGAGGTCACAAGGAGAGGAAATGAAATCAGTGGAGTCGAAAGGAGGTTGAGCAGTGATGGGGGTGCTAGTGCTAGTGGTGGTTGATGTGGGGGTGTGTTGTTGTTGTTGATGGTGATGCGGATAGTAATATTTAGATGAAGACGACGAGAAGTCTTCTTCATCCATTAAAAAGTTGAAGCATTCTTCGTCTTCTTGTCGGTAGCGATGATGGTTACTTTGATTTTGTCTCGAGGATCTGGAGCTACTTGAGGTTCTGCTTGTAGAATTGAAAGACTGATCAGATTGTTGAAGACTGACTAACCTAAACAAGGTATCCATTTAACAGATACAGAGACCCACATCAAACATAAAACCTCTGGATTGATGATCTTCGTTGGAAGGAAGGAAAACTGTGGAATTGGGGTAGAGAAATGATTAAAGTTAGGATCTTTCTTTCAAGTCGTGGATTTCTATGCTGCAAGTTGGGTTAAGCCATGGAACTTTTGATAATTAAGACTGGAAGAGGAATAGATAGAAAAAAGAGAGAGACAAAGAGAGTCTGATAAAGGGGAGAGGAATCCATGAGAGTATAAATGAGCTTTTCTTTTGTGTGATCGATGAGAACGTAGGAAGTGGGCCATTGGGTTTCACTTGCATAGTTCAACATTCTTTACTCTATTACTTTTTTTACTTTTTTTTTTTTAACAAAGGGGAAAGATTTAAAGCACAAAATAAGCTAGCTGGCATATAGTTCGGCGATACATCGCTCCCGTAGCAGTGTTGGAGGATCCTGAAGGATATGTAGCTTCAGACTGACGATGGCTGCTAGGCCGACCAGACTATCAGCGCACTGGTTCCCCTCTCAGTGAACATGCTAAAATCATACTTCCTAATCCAAGTTGAGTAAATGTCTGGTACCTGCCAACAAGGAAGACTCATCAGGGTAGTCTGTAATTGAAGAGGATAGGATATTAATTACTTCTAAGAAGTTTACTTCAATAATAACTCGTTTATAGCTCAAATTTTAAGTCAAATTGAGTTTCGAATGAATTCTCTAAAACTTTATAGTAAGCGGCGAGCCTCGTCCAATCTAATTATAGAAGCCCTCTATACTATTGACCTTGCCAGTCACAGAAGTAGCATATCATAAGCTAAGAAAGAGATAGAGAATTGAGTAATATTGTTTGACTGGAACTCAAAAAAGACATTGAAGTTAGGCTTGAAATGGCTAATGTTTAGCAATATCGAAGTACAACAAAGATAATGAAAAGATACCTAAGCCTGTTGCACTTATTATACTGACATAAAATGATCAGGAGGTAATTAAACGAAACAGGAATATAACACCTTAAAGAGAGCTACGTGGAAGGGTTTGATATGGGTTTTAGTGGATAGTGAGGTGCAGGCGTGCCAATTAGGCTTAGAAAGAGATGATGGTATAGCAATTAGTAAAGCTGCCTGCCGGCATGCATATCATCAGCAAACCCACTTCCCAATACATTCCTTTGCCTCCTGATCCCTCTTCAAGTTCTGCCAAAATTCCTTTCCTTTCCTTTCCCTACTTTTTTTCCTTATTTCATACTCCAACGTTAACCCATGCATCACCTATTTATGTCATATAACAATAAGTAATACTACTACTAATAATAATTTCTAATACTTAAACAAATTCAACCAATTCAACAAGTTAAACCTTTAAAATTTTGAACTGTTCAATTTTTCACTTTTCGGTTAAATTTATTTTAATAATTTTTATTGTTAAAAATCGATCAATTTATTAAATAATTGGTTAATTTTTATAAATTAATAAGTTCTTATAAATTGATTAATTTTTATTTAACAATATTTTTAAATTAAACTTAAAATTCATCGATAGACAAAAGACAACCCCTTTTAATAATATTTGAAATTATTTAATTTTTAACTGATTTTATAACGATCTAATACCGATTAAACCTTTTAAATCATAAACCTCTTGTTTTACTAATTTAACTTTCAATCCGGTTATTAAAATTAATGTTGATAGTTTCCCTTATTCAAAATCTAGGACATGCTTGTTCACTTTTCTAGCATACATCACTCACTCTCCAATCCATTCCGTAGTTTCTATATTTTACAACCAAACTAAAATTAGCTAGCTCCTCTATCTTCTCCAATTTCATGTCATACAATCTCCCAACTCACTTGACTTGCCTTGACTTCATAGCCAAGTCTGCTCAATATCAGTGCACCCCCTACCGCATTATACACGACTTGATCTTTTGTTGTCTTCACTTTCTTGTCCCTACCTAAAACTTTAAATTCTCTCTAGAAACAACATCATCACATTACATATTTGATTGGCCCGTATACGTAGAGAGAAAGAGAGAGAGGGTCTTTGCGGTACAAGTCTATGCATATATTTCTACATACTTGTGTAATTCCACAATGGAAGACCATAAGAGCAGGTTGGGTCAGTGGTCCAGAACAGATAAGTGGGTTTGTCTAGCTTTATATTTTTGTAGCTTCCGCTAAAGTAGCTCTGCATATTTTCTCTTGTTTTCTTCTGTTTGGCAAATGTCTTGCTTGTTGCTTCTTGTCCTTGATTTCCTCAACTAATGATTAAGAGATTTTCATGTGTGAAATTGCTTTGTTTTCTTGTATTGTATGTCTAGAGAACTGAGTTTAGGGGAGCTCCTGTTCCTCAGGCATCTCCATTCAAGTTAAGCTGGATATGGTAAAACTATACTTCCCAAAATATATACTCACACTCTCTTTGTCATGCACTTGCTGTTCCAAATGTTGAAACAAAAACAGAAAGGACTGCATGGTTAATTTACTATATTCATATAACAACAACAACAATCACTACCTCTAAAAGTTTCATTAAAACGCAAGATCTAAAATGAGCCTGTAATATGTAGTTTTACCCTTATTTAATAGAAAGGTCATATATGCATATATGACCTAAATTGTTAGCTATAACTCATTTAGGTATTAAAAAACCTTAAATTTCCAAGTATCATTGAGAAATTTCTTCCATTAAGATTTAATAAAAAATGGAAGAAATAGAAAATTACAATATGGGCGAATTAAATAAAAGATATACTAACACAATAATATCAATTTTATTTCAATTTTCCCATCTTTTTAAAACTTCTAATATTCTTGTAAAATTCTTATTCATTCATATTTGGATAATTTATATTTTAAATATAAAATTTTACTCAATTTTACTATGTACTAAATAAATATACAAAAATATTATTAAAAAATTAAGAGTTTTAGTTTGTTGTTCATATCAATATATTTAATAAATAAATTTTATGTTTTTCACTAAAACCTATTTATCATTCTTATAAATAATTCTAAACTCTATAATTTAAATTTATTAATATATTTTATAAACAATTTTAAAGTTTTCACATTCATGTATCTTGAAAATATTTTTATAGTTAAAATAATGGGATAATCAAATTAATTATATCAAATAATATTAAATAACCAAGTAGTATATAATTAATGAATAATAAACATAAAACAAAAATAATTTTTACATTTTTCATAAAATTAAAAAATTAAAAGAAATGAAAACTACGTGCATAAATTTGTAAAAGATTTATCGGATCGAATTATTGTTTGCATACCCGTATCCATAATTGCTTTTCGTGATGTTGATTTGATTGATCGTATTGATTTCCTCTCATCTTCTTTCGTTAGAGAATTCCTCAATGGTTCAGAATCATTTATAATTCTATAAGTTGTTTCAACTTATATATCATCACCAAAGTACATGTCCTTTGGTAAGTAGAAGAGAGAGGAAAAGGGTCTGTGACCCATTTGAGACTCATTTTATAATACCCAATCACCATTATCTTGGGTGCGTTTTCATGGTACTTAAACTATAAGTGATATGGGACATAAAATAGTCTAACATTCTCCCACTTGGCCCATGTTACGACTTGGTGATCCAACAACTTTAAGTGCACACAATACATGAATCAATCAAGTCAT
>JAOQMP010000208.1:31485488-31495806 GCA_027563575.1 Erythroxylum pedicellare | reverse complement strand
TTCTAGTACAGTTCATTATCAACTCCCTTCCTCTAGAGTTTGGCCAGTTCCAGGTGAATTATAACACTATTAAGGATAAATGGAACCTGCAAGAAATAAAGGTCATGTTGGTTTAGGAGGAAGGGAGATTGAAAAAAATAAAGGAACACTCCGTTGCCAGTTCCAGGTGAATTATAACACCATTAAGGAAAAATGGAACCTTTAAGAAATAAAGGGCATGTTGGTTCAAGAGGAAGGGAGATTGAAGAAAATAAAGGAACACTCCGTTCATCTCACGTTTCATCAAGGAGCTAGTAGAAGCAAGAACAAACCAGGAAAGAAAGGCAAATATAAGGACAAAGCTCTCAGTAAAGTTAATGAGGGCCGAATAAATAAAGATAAGAGGTGTCACTTCTGCAAGAAGCCTGGTCATTTTAGGAAAGATTGTCCTAAAAGAAAGGCTTGGTTTGAAAAGAAAGGTACATACTATATCTCAGTATATTTTGAATCAAATCTTATTGAAGTGCCTAATAATACCTGGTAGTTAGATTCTGGTGCAACTACTCATATGTCACATGTTAAACAGGGATTCCTTTCAATCCACACCATAAATAGAATTGAAAAGTTTTTGTATATGGGAAACAAAATGAAGGCACGAATAGAGGGCATTAAGACATACAGATTGATGTTTGACACTGGGTGTCACCTGGATCTCAAAAATTGTCTTTATGTTCTTGACTATGCTAGGAATTTACTTTCTGTTGCAAAGTTGGATGATGATAGTTTTAACTTTAAGATTGGAAATGGTGTTTTCTTCATTGTATAAACATAAGTACTATTATGGTTCTGGTACTTTAATTAATTGTTTATATTGTTTCAATCTTGATGTTGATTTTGCTGAATCTCTATTTCATATTGATCATATTATATGAAGTAAACGTACTGTACAAAATAAATGTTCTTCTTTTTTGTGGCATAAAAGATTAGTTCATATATCAAAGGAAAAGGTACAAAGGTTAGTTTAAAATGACATCTTACCTCCATTTGATTTTATTAACTAGGATATATGTTTGGATTACATTAAAGGTAAGCAAACCAAACATATATCAAAACATCCAGCCACAAGAAGTAACACATTACTGGAATTAATACATACTGACATCTGTGGTCCTTTCGACGTTCGTTCTTGGGGCAGCGAAAAATATTTCGTTACCTTTATTGATGACTTTTCACGATATGGATATATTTATCTGCTACATGAGAAGTCTCAGTCTGTGGACATCCTCGAGGTGTTCATTAATGAGATAGAAAGGCAGTTAGATAGAAAAGTAAAGATAGTGAGGTCTGATAGAGGTGGTGAATATTACGGAAAATTTGATGAAAGTGGACAATGTCCAGGTCCATTTGCAAAGTTTCTTGCTAGTCGAGGCATATGTGCGCAATACACAATGCCTGGTACACCACAACAAAATGGTGTAGCTGAAAGGCGGAATCGTACTCTTATGGAAATGGTTAGGAGCATGTTAAGTAATAGTACTATACCTTTATCATTGTGGATGCATGCATTAAAGACTGTTGCGTATCTGCTAAATAGGATTCCTAGTAAGGCAGTTCCTAAGACACCTTATGAACTATGGACAGGAAGAAAACCTAGTTTACGACACCTTCACGTTTGGGGTTGTCCGGCAGAAGTAAGGCTATATAATCGATATGAAAAGAAGCATCATGAGAGAACCGTTAGTGCTTATTTCATCGGCTATCCCAAAAAGTCAAAGGGGTATAGATTTTATTGTCCTAATCATAGTACAAGAATAGCTGAGTCTGGAAATGCTCGATTCATTAAGAATGGTCAAATCAGTGGGAGTGGAGAACCACGAAAAGTGGATATTCACGAGAATCGAGTAGAAACTACTTAAAGTGGAGTAGAATCTACTACATCAGGCGTGATGCCATCGGTTGTTATTCCTTTTGTTTCTTTTAATTCTTCTCTTCCTACGTTTCTTTGTTTAAGTCAACAATAAACACATCCACCATGTTTTTATTCGATCATGAACCAACGAAAACAAACGCATGGGTTTTTTTTTCTTCTCACTCTAAACCTTCCATACCGTATCCATAACAGAGTTTCGTTTCCTTATATATACCGTAAATCATTCCACAGTACCCAGAGCATTTCTGGTTTATCTTGATATTCACAGAGGATACGAAAATCATTTGAAGCATTATGAAGAGCATATCTTGTTTTCGGTTTCTCTTTCATACCAAAACCATTTCAAGCATGATCAATATTATAACAGATCCATGACCGAAGTAATATCTCATTATTTATATTATATCAACAATCAAGTTTCATATTCGTTTCTAGCACTTCACAAACATTCATTTGCATTGTATATATTACGGTGATAAAGCATGTCGAATGAAAATCAAGTGATATTCGTACATTAACAACATGCAATCGTTGTCCGTTATATCCATGTTGTATATGAAGAAAACACCCAATTCATACGAATACAATCAAGACAAACAATCAGAAACAAAATCATACTGAAACGGTAGAAAACAAATCATGCAATACAGGGCTCTGATACCAGTTGTAAAACATTTATCGGATCGAATTATTGTTTGCATACCCATATCCATAATTGCTTTTCATGATGTTGATTTGATTGATCATATTGATTTCCTCTCGTTTTCTTTCGTTAGAGAATTCCTCAATAGTTCAGAATCATTTATAATTTTATAAGTTGTTTTAACTTATATATCATTACCAAAGGACATGTCTTTTGGTAAGTGAAAGAGAGAGGAAAAGGGTCCGTGACCCATTTGAGACCCATTCTATAATACCCAATAATCATTATCTTGGGTGCGTTTTCATGGTACTTAAACTATAAGTGACATGGGACATAAAATAGTCTAACAAAATTTAAAGGATGTTATTTCTCAAAAAATAAATTAAGAGTCTTAAGGGCCTAAGTATTAATAAAAAAAATCATTGTTGTAGGTATAACGTCACTTCCTCAACTATACTATAAATCTTTTTTTAGTTTGGTATATTCAATGTTTTAAAAATCGAATAAAAAATTAAACTGGTAAGACACAAAGTTTAAGATTTAAAAATTCAATTAGTATTAGATCATCTTAAAATTAACTAAAGATTAAATAAAATTAAAGAATTTAAAATATAATTAAAAGAGATTGTCTTTAGCTAATTAATAAATTGATCAATTTTTAACAACTAAAATTATTAAAATAAATCAAACCGAAAATATAGTTCAAAGTTTTTACAGATAAACCATCCAAATAGATTAGATTTTTTTATCATTGGATATCTTAGTATCATCTCTCTTAGACATTTTTTTCATTTTAATAAGTAATTAGGGATATAGTTCAAGTTGCAATTAACAAGCTTAGAGTGGGAAATTAATTAAAATAAGTCCTCCATCTTTTTCAAATAAAATAAAACCAATACAAAAACACATTGATCTTTTTCAATAATTGATTTTAATTGTCATTTCAGGCCTTTTAATTAGCTTTTAATCTTTATTGTATTCTTGTTCTGCAATGCCGTACCATTATTAGAAAGTTGACTTTGGCTAACTCTGTTCTGAAGTTCCCATCTTTGGTGTGTCCTCTGTTTCGGTGCGATCCTGGAGTGATACCTATAGTCTTCAGATCATTGAGGTTTTAGCTCTTAGTAGGCCTTTACTTGCAAGTAATCAACTACTAGTTTTCAAGTTATTTTGAGTTTTTGCAGAATCTTTTTTTGAGTGAATTAATACCTTAGAATTACGGCACTAAATCCGCATACAATTGATAAAGCAGGAAAATAGTTAATTGATACTTAAAAGCAAAAATGGTTTAACACAGCTTTGTCAAATGTATCAAAGAGGTGAAACTATAGTTTGGTAAAAGATAAAACTTGATAAAGGAGAAGGCAACAATCCTAAAGTGAATCCAGAGATGAAATTGGTCAGGAAACAGCTAATGGTCCAGAGAATCCATCATGAGAATATGACAATTCACAGTCAAAATAATGATTCTATATGCAAACGCTGCAACAGAAAAAGGAAGTTGCCACTCTAATATCCTCCTTCCCTTTAAACATCTCAGGCACAAACTTATAGGACGAAGAGAGACATTGCGAGAAAGCACCTAGTAAATCTCTGCAATGGATCAGAACTCTAACCATTCCTGACTTGTACACCTTACTGTAAATGCAAAATTTAAAACAATTACCTCTTCTGAAAAGTGCTGACTCAAAATTTTACAATTCTGGTTTCATTTCTTCTCAAGAATATTTTACAGGGCCACTGATACATTACTGATTAATTTTACATGCCCGCAGTACAAGATTCAAGATTCCTCACCACCCAGAGAAGTTTTTAAACTCTGTCGCTGAAGCTCCTATTTTTCTTTTCTTTGCCACAGCAATCATAGCTGAACCATTCTCAATGGCTCCAGCTTCAGTTGAAGCATTCCTTGTTTTCAAATACTTTCCAACACCACCACCACCACCACCACCATTTCCAGATTCTGTTGTTCCTGTACCAGGATTGCTATACCATGAGCCAACCTTGTCCTGGTACGTTGACAAACGAGCCATAATCATGTCATGCTCAATTAAAATCAGCAACTTTAAACAGAATATTGAAAAATACAAGGGCAAAAAACTGACATTTTCTTCATCCTTCGCATCTTGCTCATCTTTAACCTTCTCCTGCTCTTCTTCCTCGTCAGGTTCGTTGTAAGGATTTACATATACTGTAACACTATTTATCTTGATCTCCTCCTGCAAAATTGACAGAAAAACAAACACAAACATGAGACATGAAGAAAAGTATGAGTGTAAATTTGTTTTCGTATATCACAATAAAATCAAATACGATTAGAAGTCTGCCCAGAAACTAATATGTACTTTTAACAAAAAAAAAACAAGATACGTAAAATAATTACCAGTTGCTGGCTAAACAACCAATCAAATATGACATGCCAATAATGTATATTGATACAGCAACAAAAAATCTAAGATGAATCCAGAGTAGTATACCAGAGGTCGGTCATTATCATCAACAGGAACTTTCTCCATTGCAGCTAATGCTGTCAGGCCACCAACAACTCCACCAAATACTGTATGTTTAAAGTTCAAATGAATTGCTGACTTGTAGAGGATGAAAAACTGAGAACCATTGGTGTGGGGCCCACTGTTTGCCATACTAACAACACCCCTTCCGGAATGAAGCAACTTGGAATTTACCTCATCCTTGAAAGGTTTTCCCCAAATAGATTCGCCTCCTTTCCCAGTACCAGTAGGATCACCACCTTGAATCATAAAATTCCTGAACAAAATTGAAATCACCTATTCAACATGCATGTTCCAATAGGATCACAATTCCAAAAGCCAAGAAAATATCATATCGTATAATATAATCAAAGTCACTAGCATGCTTATACCTGATGTTCCTATGAAACGCTACTTCGTTGTAGTACCCACGTTCACAAAGTGTTATAAAGTTCTCACATGCCCTTGGGGATATATCACAGTGTAACTCAATGTTCAGATCACCATGAGTTGTATGCAACTGAACATAACCTTTCTTCTTGGGATTTTTCTCAACTTTGATGTACTCAAACTCATTTTTGGTAACAGGATCAAAAGCAGTAGAAGTAAAGGATCGCGAAGCAGCACCAGTTGTATAACGACTCTTTACCTGAAAACAATTCTCACGTCAAAACAGAATATGTTTTAGTCTGTCCTATGGTTAGAAAAACTAGTTTAAAAACTCATTATTAAAGGCATGCACCTGAAAGCATATTCTTGAAAGTAAAATAACTAATAAAGAAAAGCACTTGATGATAACATCACGTGTAAACAATATTCAGGTTCCCACCAACACTGAAATTACACACAGTGAACCAACCCAACCAATCAAGTCAGCTAGAAAGCGTCAGCTAAAAAGTAAGGTTAAGAAACCCTCCTGAGGTATATTGAATTTGAGTTGCCAAAGTGATCATTTGTTGGTATCATATTATCTGATTTTGGGGTAAAATGAAATTCAAAATCATGAAAACTAACCATTTTTGCATTTACAGGAGTCCTCTCACCAGCCATGTGCATGGCTATCCGAGCAGCTGTCTTATCGCTTGATGCACTTTTTGCTGTTGCGGCACTTCTTCCATGTACGGAAGCAGATGCAGCATCTACAACACTAAATGCTTTAGAGCCTTTTGTTTCCCCATTTGAATCTGATTTTGCGTCCTCCTTAATACGTGACCTTGCAGCCAAAATTGCTTTTAGCGCAGCAGCCCTTTCAGTTTGTGCCTTGTCACCACCTCCTCCATGAAGTGCAGTTTGCTTTCCTTTCTCAGTTCCAAGCTCCTCTAGCATCTGCTTGATGTCTCCATATATATTTAGGTTATAGGTTGGATCTGAACTTTTTAGATCTGGAAGAAACAATGATAAATCAAAATCATATTAGAAAATAAAAACAGGAAAATTCAACGAACAATGTCAAACAAGGATAAAGCTTACCTTCATCATCAACTTTCAAACCCTTTCTGACATGATCAAAATCCACAGTAACTTTACTGTCAAGTGCGCTAGGATTCTGCAACCATACCCACATAGATAAACATGCTTAACACATGGTAATGCGCATCAACAAGTATAAGTGAAACACGTAAACACCGTCACATAGCTCTCAGTTACCTGAATAGTTATCAGGTCTTCCTTAGAAAATGGTTCGTCGGTGAGGAGTTCCTTCCAGTTCTTGGTCTTGATGTTTAATTCTTTAATAGCCTAAAGATACGGAGCAACAGAATAAACAAAGAGGACCAAGATATTTAAGTTAATATTGCTCATATCAACATAAAACATAAACTGACCTCATAACAGAACACATTCCCTGTCGTCTTCACAGCAACAATATGCGTAAATTCAGTAAAAACCTTATTTAGCACCGGGCAGTGATACTCACCTGCATTGCAAATTAGAAATAAATAAGCAAATATGTTCAAAGGTTAAGAAGTGAATCTATTTTACAAGATTCCAACCTAAACAAACTGAGTACATCAAACTGCCTCAGAGAATCAAGAAAATTTCCCACCCCCAAAAATGAAAGAGTGAAAACATTGGCAACAAAAATTTGAAGAAACCCAATAATTAAAAAAAAATGGAAGACAGCACAAACCTTCATGATTCTTATGGAAAGTGAGTGGGATAAGATCCACCATCTTTAAAGGAGAACCACTAACTGGATGTTTCCCATACTTTCTTATGTAAGGGGTTATGTTCCTGCACACAAATTTCCAAACCCAAAAATCAAACTACGCCATGAGATCAATTACAAATGAATAAGGCCCAAAATCACACACACAGAGAGAAAAACTAACATTATATCAAATACGCTACCATCTTCCGTGCACACTGGATCTTCGAAAGGAGTAAAAGTGAGGCTGCATTCAATAAAAATAATTAGTACAACATTTACACATAATATATGCAGTGGAGAGTGATTAGAATGTACGCGCAGCAATAGAACGGGAGGCGTTTGAACGGAGTGCGAAGCTCTTTGGATTTGGCGCCGCCCCACTCGGTGGCCCACTCCGTTTTGGTTATGAACATTCGATCCTTGCTGTGCTGCTTCTTCCCCATCTTTCGACTCCCGATTCAATCAGGGTTTTATGAAGAACTAACAGTTAGCGTTTTTTGGGGTGAAGTTGGTAAAGGCTAAATAAACCTAGCAGCGCTCTTCGAATCCGACGACGACGTTAGATTCGGAAGCTCGAAGATTTTGATTCTCGCCGATTGTCGTCTCTGATCGGCGAATGACAACGATACGGCACTCCGTTTCGGTCAATAGCTACCCTTAGCTTATAGATTAATACAGCGAGCCCAAAAGTCTTAAAACACCGACCCAGAATTGGGTCGGATTAGCCCAATGGAAGTGTACGTCTATCCGGGTTTTAGTTGCTTTACGTTACCTATTAAAGCCTATGATTAAAAATTCAAAATTGATTTTACGATAAAAATTTTAAATAGTTTAATTTTTAAATTTGTATTTAATTTACTTTTAATAATTTTATTATTAAAAATTGATCAATTTTTAATTAATCAGGAAAATTTTAAAATTAATAAATTATTATGGACTAAAATAAATAAATTAATTTTCATTTAATGATATTTTTAATTAAAATTAAAAATTTAAAGTTAATTTTTTTAACCACATTTTAAATTATTTAATTTTATTTAACCTTTAATAATATTAATTAAATCTTATAAATTTAAACTTTTTTATATTATTATTTTAACTTCCAACTTACTTTTAAATCATTAATTTAAATCATTGCACTGCCATTTAATAGGCGGAGTACCATGAATTTGTTCAGCAGTGCAATTTTTTAAATGACTAGACTTTATATTTTATTATAATTTAAAAAAATTTTAAATCTTAATTCAAATAATGCTATATTATAAATTTTTATATTTTATGTTTAAATAATTATATTTTTCAATTTGTTTTATTTATAAATTTGATATAATGTTTGTAGTATTCCATTGTACAATAATTCGTTATGGTATAATTAATTTATATATATCTAAATTTCATTCTGTATAGACCTTAAATGTGAGCAATATGTACTTTCCCTATAACTTAATTTTTAAAAAGATCATCATACTTAATTCAATAATCTTCACAAAAATGTCATGGATTAGTTTCTTCAAAAAATTTAACAAAATAAGTAGAAAGAAATTATGTTGAAATAAGTATGAAAATATTTTTAAAAATATTTAAAAATGTGAATGATTAAATCAATTATTAAAATATTCAACTGATTTGATTATAAAAATTATTAACCAATTGATTTTCAAGTTTAGTTATTATTATTATTTATTTATTTACTTTAATAATTGTTAAAAATTAATAAGTTTATTAATTAATTAGTTTATTTTGTAAGTTAATAAATTTTATAAATCAATTAATTTTTATTTAATAAGTTTTTAATTAAACTTTAAATTTTTATAAGTAAAAATAATTTTTTAATTATATTTTAAATTTTTTTATTATATTTATGATGGTTTGATATAGGTTGAATTTCTTAAAATTTAAAACTTTTAACTTATTATTTTAAATTTAATTTTTAAAATATTGCTTAATTTCAACCATTTTACTTCAATTCTTAACCAAAAATTGCACGGTTCGATTCGTAACAAACACGAAAGTTGGTGCTCGAGGAAGTTTGTCTCTGCCACGGAGGCTCGTTTACCTTGACATAACATACACGTGTTGTCTTTAAAATATCAAAGTAGAACTCTCTCTTTGTCAAATCTGAAAGCTCCTCGGATATGATGTCTCTTTTTGACTCTTGGAAGACTTTTATGAAAGGAATGGCAAAAGGATGCAACCTCCTGAGTGATGGATATTTCTTTTTGAGCAGTTGATTCTTGACTGAACGAATGTTACGTTCACTATATCGTCAACCTCCAGGCGGCCCTTGAACCACCATTAACAGGAACAAAAAGAGGAAGCCATTGAAGCCCCGTATTCTTCTACGAAGATGGCAACGGTAGTGGCTAGAGCAGCAGGTGGATTAGTCAGGTTTGTTAGTACGCTCTGGGGCCTTCAGGAGAAGCGATTCACGATGGTTTTTGATACCGTGAACTCTTGTTTGGTTTGCGTGGCCACTGCATTGATCTTGTGCTTTTCCGCCATTAGAAGACCTCAAGAAGCATGAAAGGTCTTACATTCTATTTAATCCTTGTTCTCTCTAGAGTGTAAATGATAAGATTTCATCCCAAGCTTCTTCTGACAAAATCTGCATCCTTTCGGTGAAACTCGTCACCAATTACAAAATAATCATGGCAAATCATCAAGAGTACTTAGATTCATTGCAGAAGTATATTTGGATTTATCAGAACAATGGGATTCTTGAGTCTTACGGTTATCCGTCCTTCTAAATTAATATGTATATTTGTTTTCTTTCAAAAACCATCTCTTATTTGACTGATGGGATATCAAAAAAGATAATTATTCATATGACTTAGGGACCATAATCCCAATTTCTTATATAATTGTTTTTATTTCTATTTTTGCTCATCATAAAATAGAAATTAGACTATTGGGTCTTTGTACATTAAAGTTCATACTTTATTAGATGTCAAATAACCCAAATCCTTTAACCTTAATAGATCACTTTAACTGGGCTTAACTTTATGATATTTCATAATATACAATATATATATATATATATAAATAATATTATACCCACACGTTGGATTAAATCCAACAATCTCCCACTTGGGTCATATATATATATATACAATTCTTTTAATTGTATA